>JAQZBX010079860.1:0-13911 GCA_029593785.1 Cabassous unicinctus
GATCCTGTTTTATACATAGTTCTGTATCCGCTCCTCCCGCCTCCTAATGCAGACATAGTAGGTGCTCAGTCAACATTTGTGGGATGTATGGTTGAATGCTCCTCTCCTGCTCTCTGCTGGTCCAGATCCTGCAAATCCTATTCACTTCTCTTCCTTCACTAGGCCTCCTGCATCCCATGGTTCCCTCCTCTTCTGGTCGTCTTATTCTCTGTACCACTCACTTCTTTAGAGCTTTCAGAGTGGTATAATGTACAGCATGTATGTTTCATATAGTTGCTGTAATAAATTGCCAAAAACTTGGTGGCTTCAAACACCACTCACTTATTCTCTAACAGTTTTGGAGGCCAAAAATCTGAACTAAGTATCAGTGGACTGAAATTAAGTGTTGGCAGGGCCATGCTTCCCTCCAGAGTCTCAAAGGGAGAATCCCTTCCTTGCCTCGTCCAGCATTCCTTGGCTTATGGCTGCATCATTCCATTGTCTGCCTCTACGGTCACATTGCTGTCTCTTCTCCTATGTCAAATCTTCCTTCCTCTTCTAAGGACACTGGTGATTGCATTTAGGCTCTGTCTGGAAAATACAGGATAATCCCCCCATCTCAAGGTCCTTAATTTAATTACATCTGCAAAGTCCTTTTTTTGCCATATAAAGTAAAATTCAGAGGTTCTAGGGATTCAGATGCAGATATCTTTTGGGAGGCCATTATTCAGCTTACCACATGCATCATTTTATTTGACTGTTTAACTTACTTAAAAATATTTTTGAGGCACCAACTCAGTGCCAGGAGCTCGTGCTGTGCTACCTGCCTTTCCTGACAACATGGCAAAACTGTAGTAAAAAGAGCTGAGCACTGGCCAAGCAGCTGGGAGACCCAGGTTCTTGTGTCACATTGGGGTGCTGCTCTCTGTTTCTCAGTTTTCTCTTTTGTGAATTAAGGGATTGAACCAGTCACTGTTTCCTGAAGTGAGGGACGAGCACCCCTGATGGTATGATTTTAGGTGGTTCACAGAGACAGAACTAAATAACACTGACTCACAGAAATAAACAGTTATTTCCTTTATAATCGTCCTTCAACCCATCTGATTACCTTAAGTAGAAAATCGCAGTTTGGTGCAGTATATCTTCAACACTTTCTCTAATACTTGTTAACTCCCTTTATAAAAAAGAATAGGCTACAGAATCTAGGTAGAATTTAATAACATTATTTTGTGTTCACTGTATTTATTTTTACAGTTACCTTCTATTAATGGCAAGTGATTTGGGCTTTTCTATTTATGGTAGTACTATAAAGCATCTCACGTAAAATGTGAGGTGATTTAAAGAAACACATTAAATAATACAGGGCAGGTAAGGTTTTTAGGGAGCACACTTTGTGGAGATGCCTCTGAAGTTTGGGAAACACTTAGATGTTTCTCAGTGTTTCAAAGGCTCTGACTTAGTTCTCTGACTTCTATCTTTGCTCTGGGAGGAGGGTATGACTGAAAAACTAAAGAGAAGTAGTGTCAATCAGAGGACTCAGCTGGAGAGTTAGCATTAATGAATTCTGATCTTTTCCCATTTAAATGCACCTGATCCTTGGGGGACCATTAGGCAGCAAAGCCGTGAATATTAATCTCGTGTTCAGATTGTTCATGGCCCGCTTTAGCTCAGCCTCTCTGGTAGCAGGAGGCAGGGCTGCATTCTGAAGTTCCACTGAACATGTGGAAGGTGCGGAGTCAAATTCTGTCTGTCACGGGAGGGAATGGCTGTTATTTGGACGCGGCACACATGCTGCGAGGAAATCCCCTCTCCCATCATCTCCGCTTCTCACTTCCTGCCCTGGGTAACTGGTTTAGCAATCTGGGTAGGAGTGGCCAGGGGCTGCAGAATGGTGTCTCTGCTTTTGGACCCTGCTGGGAAGTGGGACTCTCCTGTCCCCCATATCTTCACTCAGAGATTTATATTCAATGTTAAGTGCTCTAGTGTGTTTGGGACCATGTCATTTCCTCTTATATGAAGGGAGATTTTCCTGGTTCACATATAGCACCATCATTACCATTATTAAATAACTCTTATTTTTTCAAAACCCTAGCCCATATATTGGGCTTCCTTTCTGGGGTGGGTGGTGAGAAGTGGACGGGGATATGCCTCTCATTTCACCCAGCTCCTTCCCAGCATATGTGCCTCCTTACCCCCCACATCCCCCTCACCTAAAACTGAAGTTGATAGCATTTGCTTTAGTGAAGCCTCAGGAATTGCTGTGCTTTGATTATCTGTGCTAAGCCTGGCCTTTGCCAACCTGAATAATTGTGAGATGGCTGAAGATAGAGTGTAAAAACTTGGCTGACTTGGTATAATACATAAGGTAAGTGATCAGGAGACATCCCTGGCAAGTGGCACAAGTTTTGGAGCCGAAACACTCCTTATTGTCTAGGTTAAATTAGGCAAATAACTTCACCTCTCTGTGCCTCAGTCTCCTCTGTGCAAAATGGGGTAACAGTAGTAGCTACCTCCTAAGGTTGTAGCATGGGTTCAGTGAGATGTGTCAAGGGAAGTGCTCAGCTCCATAAATGTCTGCTGTTATTCCTCCCATTTGGTGGATGGGAAAGTCAGGGCCCAGAGAAGTTAACTGACTTGCTGAAGGTCACACAGCAAGGGAGTGTCAAGGTCAGGCTCTGAATTCGAGAAGTCGGATCCCATACCCGGCTCTTGTCATTGTAGCACTCAGCAGTGGATTCAGCAGGGCTGAGCTGGTGGTGAGAAGATTTGAGAAACATTTCCATTCCAGCCGACTCTGGAGTCAGGCAGGCCTGAATCTGAATCCTGTGGTTCAGGCAAGCCCTTTACCTTCTCTTGGGTTTCAGTTTCCTCATCTGTAAAATGGTGTAATGCCCACCCCCTCCTGCTCTCTTCTGTGGTCGGAAGAGAAGATGGAGGATAATGGGCTTGATAAAGGCTAATAAAGGATGGACTAATGTCATTGGTAGGGATCTACCGCCAGGAACAGCCCCATGGCCTAATGAGGAAGAAGGAGGGAGAAAACATAAGGTATCAGGAGTGTCTAGCTTCTGCAAAGAGGGAATCTGGACGCACCAGGATTAGGAAAGCCCGCGAGGCTCCTCCCCGCCTCCCTCTCCCTCCCCCTTCCCACTCTCCTGGCCTTGGTTGCCGGGGAAACGGCCCACGTTGGCTGTGCCTGGCCTGGCAGCTGGTGCCCTCCGGGCGGCGCAGAGCCTGGGCGCCTCGGGGGACCGCGGGGGCCCTCACGCAAAGCCGCCTCCTCCTATGGGAGGATGTGAGAAGAGGAGGGATGAGGAGTCCACGCCAGAGCCTCTGGAGCCTTTTGTGCAGTGACCTAGAGAAGGGATGAAATGTGGGCCCAGTCTTGCAGGGAGACTGGGAAGGAGAGAGCCTGATGTGGATCATGGGGTACTACAGTCCTCCCTGCCAGGTTGTGGACTCAGGGCACAAGGTGCTGCCTGGGAAACACCCAGCTCAGTGCCCAGGGGGGCAGGTGCTGTGTTGGCATTTATTGCGTACCTACTATGGGTCAGGCACCACGGGAGGGAGGCACTTTCTATGCATAGCCATCTCTCACCCTTTCCACAACCCCAGGAAGGCATTATTCTCCTATTTTACACACAAGCAAACAGGCTCAGGGAGCTGAGGCTACTTCTCCTGAGGGGAGAAAACCAGATTTGGAGCCCCGGGTGGCTGTTCCCTAAGCCTGTGAACCTGAGCCCCTCCCACTGTACCGTGCCACCTCTGTATGGAAGCTGTTTGGGGAAGATCTGTGATGTGCCTGGCATCTTCTAGGCATTAGTTCTAGTCTTGCCTTGCAGCAGACCCTGCAGGGTAAGAATAGTTTCCTGCCTTTTACAAATGGGAAAACAGCTCAGAGAAAATAGTGACTTGCCTGCCTAAGGCTTCACGACGGGTACATGGCAGAGACGATAATCAGCCTTGGAACAGTGGCTTGAGAGTCCAGGCTTTGCAGGGTCTATCCACCTTGCCACACTGCCTTGCCTAAGGCTGGAGCTGGAGGACAGGCACCCTGTAGGATGCTGGGTGTTGGGTTGCCAGCAAGGAACAGTGTTCTGGTAGGTTCGCAGACCCCACTGCACTGCTTTGTTGGAGGGGATGTGCACAGATTCTGAGTAATAAAACATGGGTGCCATCCCTGCCTTTCAAGACCTTATTTTCCTCTTCGGGAGATGAGAAATAGCCACAGAAATCAATAATAAATGATAAGCATAGCTAATCTTCATTAAGCCTCTAATGCAGCACTGTCCAATAGAAATTTCTTCAATGTTGAAAAATTTCTGAGCTGTCCATTATGATAGCCCCTAGCCATATGTGCCATTGAGCACTTGAAATGTGGCAAGCACTACTGAGGAAAGGGTTTTTATTTTAATTAAATTTAAATAGCCATATGTGGCCAGTGGCTACTGTTGGGCAGTGCAGTGCTAATATACCTGAAGCACTATGCTAAGAGCTTTTCCTGCAGTTATCACTTCTCCTCATAACAACCCTACAAGGTAGAGATTATTACTGTCCCTATTTTTACAGAAAAAAACTAATCCCAGGGAACTGAGGAAACTTGCAGAAGGTCACCGAGGATTTGAACCATCTGGGCAGTTTAAGCCCAGAGCCCGCTACACTGTGCCCAAAAGCTGAGGTTTCCCTCCACCATGGATGTGGGCCTGAGGTCAAGGTCAGTGGCACACTGAGATGTACAGGAGGACAGCCAAGACCAGGCCCTGTGAGGAGGGTAACTTGGTCACAGATAGACTGCATGGTGGAGACAGGAGGTGGAGCTCGGACAAAGTCCCTGAAAAGGGAGGTGATGGGCTCCTTGGTGAAAGCACCTTGACCTTGGAGAGCGGGTGATCTTGGTTACTCTCTGCCTCTTACTCTGGGTTTGAGCTCTGACTCTGCCACTTTCTGGGTGGCCCTGGGTAAAACACTTCCCCTCCCTGAGTCTTGTTGCTTCATCTATATAATAGGAACAATAATAGTATCAGCCTTGATAGGATGTCATGACAATCAGATGTGATGAAACATTGCCAACTGGAACACACCATACAGTTCATCTGCCTTGTAAGCTCTTGAAAAGTTACGTTGGGGAGGACAGAGCAGCTGCCTCTGTGGAGCAGAGGGCCAAAAGCTCGCTGGCTCTTGATTTTCAGTACTAACACAGAGTGTGAAAGTGGGACCTCATGATCCCAGTAGGCATCAGAAAAGTTACTGGGTTCTCGGGACATGGGGTAACAGGTGAATTGGGGTAGGGCCTGGGACATTGCATTTAAAAGAGCTCTTGGGTAATGCTTTGGTAATCTCTTTATAACCTGGGAGAGCCATCTGCAGGCTGGGGGCCGAGGCCTCTGGGGACAAGTTGTTGGCATTCCTGACAGTGCAGACCTGTTAACCAGAGCTGCAGGCTTTGCATCAGATTTCTGGCTTTGTCTGTTCTCCTCCTTTGTTTCTTTTTCTTATGGAAAATTTTAAACATTACAAAAGTAGAGAAAACAGTATAACAACCCACTTCTCCACATCCATCACTAAAAGTAAACTTCACCAATTAACTCAAGGCCCACCTTGTTTTACCTACAGCCCTATTCACTCTCTTTTCCCCTACCCAAAGTTATTTAGAAGCAAATCCCAGCATGTCTGTTTTTCAAATAGCCCTTATGATCCTCTCATAAATTTCTGGTGGCAGTATAAATTGGTACAATTTCAGAGGAGGGACGTTAAGCACTCAAAATACTAACACAAATGTCTTTTGATACGGCAGTTCCACCTCTAAGAATTTATCATGTGGATATTCCTACACATATACGAAATAAAGCTTGTTCATTCCAGCATTGTGGATGATAGTAAAAGGTTACAGACAACCGAAATGTGCATTGAAGTGGACAGGTGAAAAATTTTTACAGTGGAATTCTACAGTGCTGTAAAAAGAATGAGGAAGTTCTATATATAATGATATATATATATATATATATATATAAAAATAATGATATGGACTGATCTCTACACTGTTATTAAAAGAAGAAGGTAAGGTACAGAACACTATGAATGATATGCTATAATCTGTATAAAAATAGGAGAAATAACATATTTCATATATATGTGTGTGTGTATATGAATGACATTTCTGAAAGAATTTATATGGACCTGCCAACTTGGTAACTTAGTCCTTGGTAGAGGGGAAGCTAGATGACTGGTGGACGGGTGGGAGAGAGTCTTTTCTCTGTATACCCTTTGTACCTTTTGAATTTTGTATATAATTCAAAAATTCCTGTATTACCTATTTAAAAATAGAATTCCCGATTGTGGAGGAGCCTTGCCCTCCCGTAAGGTAGGTTGCCCTGGGTTTGGCCATGGGCGGCATTACTGGAACACACATGGTGCTCTTTAGGACAGCTATTGCTTAGAGAGAAGGTGGAGGCCTTGTGGGAGATGAGTGGGCAGGCTATGGATTCTAAGACCTTGAATATTAGTGGAGTTTGGCTTGATTCTATAAGCAGTGGGCAGCCATGGAGAATTTTGCTCAGGAGAGTGACCAGTGAGAGCTGGACTTCGGGAGACCTGGGATTTGCCCCTTCTCTGGGCCCCCTGCCCATGTCTGTAAAACTAGGAGGCTGCAGGAGGTGATAAGCGAGGTCAGCTTCAGCTCTAGGTTTCTGAGATCAAAGCCTTGCAGACTTTCCCCTCCCCTGCCCCGCCCCCTTTTAATTTTTCTGCCACTCGATGCTGTGCTGTGGTCTCCTGGGCCTCCTCCAGGGGAATGTTGCTGAATAAAGTCTGTGCCTTGGGAGTGACTCCGTTTTATTTTTTTTCTCTTCCTTTGAAATCTTCAAGGAGAAAAAACAAATCCGTGCTGGCTCAGATGAGCAACTTGGAAGGGCATTAGAAATAATGAGATGGGTAATCAAATCCCCCCAGGATTCCAGAGCCTGGGGCAGGCTGCAGCCAGCGCTCCTGCCCCTGCCATTTCCTGCTAGGAAGACTTGACTCAGAGCCCTCCAAATAGCTGGAGGGTTCCATATAACAGCCGGTCTGGAAGACTCCAGCAGCTGGTTGTATGAATTAGGGGAGGCTTTTTCTGCTCCTTCCAAATCTTCTTCTGTCATCACAATGTGATTTATGAGCTTTTCCTCCAAAATCCGAGAACATTGGCTCCTCATTATGCCCCATAATGAATGAAGGCAGTGGCCATGGCATTTATTTATCTCTTTAGACAACCATCTTGTTCCAAAAAGGACACAAAAGGTTGTATGCAGATGGATGAAAATTTTTTTTTCTGAAATATGGAAAATGAGGTTAATAAACAAAATGCAGGCCAAGAAGTTCTATAGCGGCCTCAGTCTCGTATAGTGCTCAGAGCCCCATTGTCCAGGGATCTGGCTTTGACTCCTAGTTCTGCTGTGTACCAGCATATGACCACAGGCAAGCCACTTCCCGCTGAGCCTCTGCTTCGAAATCTAAGGGGAAAAAATGGGTGAACACTAGTAGCACGCGCCTTATAGGGCAGGCTCTACAGACTATATGAGATGATATCTAAAGAACAGGCACCCGGTGTTCCGTAATTGCTGGCAATGGTTATTAAGATTATTAGAGACAAAAATAACAATGAAAAAAAAAAAGAAAGAAAGAAAAGAAAAAAGATTATTAGGAGTCCCAAAGAGTGTATGGTCTAGAAATAATCTGAAAAGTATTTGGAGAGCATTTTTATACCTGTTTGATATATCCTGTGCTGATATGGCAGGGTTTGGTTTTGTGGGAGTGGCGGCATCTCAATCAAGTTCAACAAATAGACCACTCAATAGGCACATCTGCGTAGTTTGTTATATGTCATTAGACATGTGACCTTAGACAAGTCCCTCATCTTGGTTTACACAGAGGCTTGGTTTCTTCACCTGCAAAAATGGTTAATAAAATAATATCCATGTCGATTGTGTATATGTGTGTGTATGTGTGTGTGTGTGTGTATGTTGGGTGTTGGGTGAGGCTCCACGATCACAACACTTAATGTGCTTGGGGAAGAGCACTTGGTAAATAGTAACTTACTGTACAGATATTGTTATGCTGATGGCCTTTTATATGCTCAGGGGAATCCACCTTCAAAACCTAAGTTTCATTTGAGGAATAAGGCCGATATGAAAAGCATAAATGAAAAAGTTAAAAAACAAAAAAACAAAAAACCATGAGGAAGCCTGAGATTAGCTGTAAGTAGTACCAGGCAAGTTCTGAGGAGGGGTCCCTAAGGGCTGGATAGTCTGGGATTTCCTGGGAGGAGCGGTGCTTGACATGGGCTTTAAAGAAGTGGTTTCCAAACTTTTTTTGATCACTTATCCTCTAAATGATTTTTTGGAGAGGGGGGAATCTCTTCTGCCTCACACATTTTTTATTTTGACACCTAAAATGTTTCATTATAATTTTAAGTAGTTACAAAGGATATGACTTCTACTATATTGAAAATATTGACATTTTAAAATAAAATTATACCATTCTTTTATTAAATATATAAAAACTAGCATTTAAAAATTTTCCTTTTTTATTGAAGCACCACTTCAACTTTTTAATTTTCCTTTTTTGTTGAAATGTCACCTGTACTGTAGAATGCACTGATTGTAGGTGTGCAGATCAATTAATTTTTTTCCAGTGAACCTACCACCCAGATCAGGGTGTGAAACATCTCTAGCACCCCAGAAGGCATCCTTGTACCCCTCTCAGATATACCCCAGATACAATCATTTCTCTGACCTCTGTCACCACAAGTTAGTTCTGCATCATTTCATTTGTTCTGGCTTCTTTCAATAAACATTAGGTCTATGAGATCTAAGCATGTTGCTACAGATAGCAATAGTTCATTCTTTTTCATTGCTGTATAGTATTCCACTGAATGATTATCTCACATTAAAATCATTTCTAATCTTAATAGATATTTTGGGTTGTTTCTAATTTTTGGCTATAAAGCTACTATGAATATTCTTATATATGTATTTTTGGTAGATATAAGCACTGATTTCTTTTGGGTATGTACCCATGAGTGAAATTGCTGGGTCATAAGATAAATACCATAGTACTTTGGTATCCACCACCATCCATTAAAATTACTGGAACAAGTACAGAAATTTTACATCATTTCTTTGCTTCTTTGAACTCATATTTCCACTCCACTTCCTTAACAGAATTTTATCCTAATATATTTTTATGCTTGAACTTTTTTATTGATTACTCTATCAAACTTTTTACCCAAAATGTGTATGTTAATTGAAATAGACATTTAAAAATGTCCTTTGGCTATAAAACTTTAGGTATCTTTTTCTTTTGGATTGATTTATCGTTATAGTCACCACTAATGTACAATTCATCAAATAACATCAATAGTTTACAAATTTGAGAAATAATTATCAAACATAAAAAGTGAAATTGTATGGGAAGTGCTTCTCATAATGAGATGGAATGGGTGGTTGATGGCAGTGCATCTCAAAATTTAAGGTGTATAACAACCACTGAGGATTTTGTTAACATGCAGATTCTGATTCAGAAGGTCTGGGCTGGGGCGTGAGATTCTGTACTTCCAATAAACTCCTGGTCCACAGATCACACTTTGAGTAGCAAGGGTTTATAGTCCCTTAATTACAGGAAGATTTGCTAGCACCAACATTTTAAGTTGTCCTTTTTTTGGGGGGGGGGCACCCAGATATTTTGACCATAGATTCTGGGTGTGTGAGAAGTTGGTCTTCTGTAAAGAGGAAAAGGACCCTTGTGAAGAGGGCTGTGGGAAAGAGGGCGGGTCATGCCTGCATAGACAGAGGAACTTCCTTAGGCAGAGCAGTTTTAGAAATGATTGTGAATTGAAGCTGAGGATCCCGAAGTTGCTTCTCTTATCCCTTTCCCCTGCCTGCACACCCCTTGGGAAGTCTTCATGTATCCCCAGGATAGGTCTACTCCAGTTTGAAGACCACTTCTGCTAAGGATCATCATGCTAAGATGATGCTGGCCACCATTTCAGACAGGGTACACATTTGTGCAGGTGGAATTTGCCATTTCAAGGACGGGTTTGAATGGTTTGGAGAGTTAACTAAGAAGAGGATGGTGGATGGCCTTGGATTCCATGCACGGGAGTTGGGCTTAATACTCAGGCAGAGAGGAGCTGTGGGGTATTTTTGAGCAAGGAGGTGGTATGAGCAGAGTGCTTCTGGGAAGACTGATCTGGTAAGCAGATTGTGGGATGGCCAGAAGGAGTGAATATGTGGGTAGGAGGGGGGTGCAGCAGTGACGACAGTGAGGACTTGGAAAGGAGATTGGGTGGGGTTATTGGGATGTGCTGTAATTTTTAACTCTAAACCTCAACTTTTGAACTTGTGCAGATCTGGTTTGCTCAATCAGTATTTCTTAAAGTGTGGGCTACAATCCACTAATAGTGCCTGAGATGTTTATACATGGAATTCAAGGTAATTTAAAGTGCAACACAGATAAGGCATTAAATAACACTGAAATACAAGAGGGAAAAGTATCCCCTTCTCAGCCCTCTACCAGTCCTGATTACATCTGGGAAAAGTCTTTAACACCTCTCACTCAACCATTTTCCTTTTGTTGATTAAAAAAAAAAAAAAGTGAGTAGAATAGGTTTAGGCCTTTGGGAAGCAATCCTCCCTAGATAGAATTTTACAAAATTTTTGTTTTCATCGAATTAATTTTCTATTTCCCTGAATGGCAAGTGGTCCTAGTCTTCCTCTTACTGTGGTGATATAAAACTTTCCTTTTAAGTCATTCATTTCAGTAAGGAAAGTGAGTCAGTTTACTAGATCATATGAGAGAAATAATGCTGGTGGTATGTGACTATGGCAAAAGTCGTGGTGGCGGCAGGCAATGATTCAAGTTTGGGATACACTGGGTTAGACTGTGTGGCAGAAGCTTTTATGTGCCAAGTCTTTGTGCCAGGGCCCCACCAAGGTCTGGTCTCTGAGGAGGCTTGAGAGGCTCTGGGAGTGGGGATGGGGGGTGGAGAGGGGCAACTGGAATTGCAGTGCCCAGGCCGGCGGCGATGGATCAGCTGGGTGGGTCCCACTGCTGTCGCCTTCACCAGCTTAATGCTGTCCCACTCCTTGCCTCTGTCCACAGAGATCCGCACGCAGCTGGTGGAGCAGTTCAAATGCCTGGAGCAGCAATCCGAGTCGCGGCTGCAGCTGCTTCAGGACCTCCAGGAGTTTTTCCGCAGGAAGGCTGAGATAGAGCTCGAGTACTCCCGCAGCCTGGAGAAGCTGGCCGAGCGCTTCTCTTCCAAAATCCGCAGCTCCAGGGAGCATCAGTTCAAGTGAGAAGGGGTCAGGGGTCTGGGGAGATGGGAGGTAATGCTGGAGTGGACGGGCAGGTGGTGACAAAGAAAGGAGGCAAGACTCATTGGAGGCAGATGGCGTACCTTTACGTAACCGGGTCGGCACGTAACTGACACTGCCAAGCTCAGTCTTCCTCACAAGTAAAGTGAAGAGAGAAATAGTTTCTGTGCATAAGGTTGCTGTAGAGAATAAGTGAGTAATCCAGGAAAGGTGCTTATTATAGTAAGTGCCCAATACATCCTCGTTGTCATTGTTACCCTCCCAAGCACCAGAAACTGAGCTGGCCTCCATTTGTGCCCAGATGGGACCCCCCCCCCCCACTCCTTTCAGGACATGGTAACTCCATTCAGGTCTCTTTTACCTGGGGAGTCAACCAGACCACTTCTGAATTCCTTCAGCACACTGACTTTAGAGATTCTTCTTCGTGGATATCGTGCTCAGAGCATTCCTTTGCCCTACTGCCCTGGAGGACCAGTGCCCAGGCTGTCTCCCTGCCTTGTTTACCCCATGGTACCCATGCAAAACCCTCCCGTGTCCTCCTTTCTCACCCTCCAAGCTCTGAGATCACAGAGGCTTTCTCTTGCTGCCTGCTCCACTTGGCTCTGTCTGCTCAGGCACCGACTTGGCAGATTTTGACTCCTCCAGCCACAAAAGCTGAGGTCTGCCCGCGCGGGTCCAGCCTGCTGAAGTGCAGGCAGGAGGAGAAGTGCAGGTTCCCCACGCAGGGCTCCCCTCTGCAGTCACCCCCACCCGCTCCGCCCCTCCCTCACCCATCCTTCCTGGACCTTCCTCTCCTCCTTGGCTCATCTCTCCAGCCACTGGCCCTGGACTACAGGAGACCAGCGACTTGCGTCATCCCGCTGACCTGCTCCTCGGTCCTCTGGGTCTGATCCTGTTTTCTCTCAAATTGTTTGCATTCCACTCTCACCAGGGAGCTCTCTTCTTTTTCACTCCTCTAAACTCTTCCTGTAGTCTGTGTCACCGCATTTGAACACTCAGTCATGGGCCTTCTCCTCCTCACATGTGGATGTAAGAAATTACTTTATTAAAGGGCAAAAAATTATTATACATTTGCAACTTACCATACTTCTTTTTCTACCCAATCTTATTTCTTCAAACTTTCACTGCAGGAGGGAGGTCCTGTTAATAAGTTGTTCCCAGGCACTGTTTAGGCCCCTTCATACACATAATCTCATTTTTCTAGTTTTTTTTTTTTTTTTGAGAAAAGTTGTGTTTTTTAAATGATAAAAGTAAAATAAAGGGAGCGGATGTGGCTCAAGCAGTTGGGCACCCACTTCCTACATGGGAGGTCCCAGGTTCGGTTCCTGGTGCCTCCTGAAAAAACAAAACAAAACAAAACAAAAAACAACAACAAGTAAAACAAATGAAAAAACCAACTCAAGGAAGCTGATGTGGCTCAATGGTTGAGCACTGGCTTCCCACATGAGAGGTCCCGGGCCCCCAGTACCTCAAAAAAAAGAAAGAGAAAAAAAAAGTAAAAAAGATATAATTTAGAAAACACAGAAAAGTTAGAGAAAAAAAACCAGTCATAGTCCCACCACCCAGAAGCGATTGCTGCTCACATATCGGTATCTTTTCTCAACTCCTTTTTAATAATAATAGCAATAATAATTTATTAAGTGCAGTAACTGAGTTCTTACTTGGTCCCAGATGGCTATTACTACCCCATCTTAGAGATGAAGACACTGAAGCTCTGAGAAAGGAACTTGTCAAAGATGTCCATGGACCAATAATTAGAAACAGATAGATTTGAACTTTTCACTCTCATCTGCCAGGTTCAGCCTCAGAGCAGCCGTGGACTCTGAGCAGTATATTTGGACACTCCCCTGAACACACAGACACACACTCGCAAACCCACATCTCTGGTTGAGCTGTCGCTGGAACCATCCACGTCTTGGGCCACCCCCAGCTGCGGTGTGCGGTAGAGCTGGAGCCTCATCTCCTGCCTCTCTCCTTCCTCTTGGTTTGGAATCAGTGCCCTTCCCATTCTCAGTGTAAATGTGGGGAGAGGGGTAGGCAGAGGACTGGGAGAGCGTGATGGAGGTGGGGGAGTCTCCTGACCCCTTGCATCGCCTGTAATGAGCTCTGCCAGCCCCTCATGGGTTCATTAACTGAAGCCACCAGACGGAACGGGAGCCGCAGCTGGCAGTCGGGCCAACCAGGCTGCCTGACACACCATGAAAGTCTAATTAGGATGTCGGCCCTGGCTGGCCAGTGCAGCTGGACAGGCCTGTCTGCACCATGCTAATGTGACGCAGAGTCCTGAGCAGCTTTTGGAAGCAGAGAGTCCCTAGGGGCAGGCTGCATTCACCCTTTGACCCAGGGCCAATCAGTGCCGACCCCTGGCCACCTCTTCTTTGAGTCCTTCGTCCTGGCTGTCCTGACAAGCCTCGTCCTGCTGTCTTGAAGAGTGTCCATCTATCGGCCACATAGCCTCTCAGGGCCTGAGTGAGGTCTTATCATTTTATTCCTCCAGCAATGGGCCCAGTGCTGGGCAGAAATGGGGTGTTCATGAAAGAGAGGAAGGAAGGACAGAAAGGGATTTACTTCATCTATAATG
>JAQZBX010079861.1:0-13916 GCA_029593785.1 Cabassous unicinctus
CCAAATTATATAATAAAATACTAATCTAGGTATTGCTGTGAAAATATTTTGTTGATGTGGCTAACATTTATAATCAGTTGACAATAAATAAAGGAGATTACCCTTGAAAATATGAGTGTGCCTCATCTAATTTGTTGAAGGCTTTAAATCTGAGATTTCCAGAAGACAAAATTCTACCTCAAGCAACCTACCACATTAAATATTGACTAATTTTCTAGCCTACCATCTACCTTTTTTCCCCCTCCCTCCCTCTCTCCTCCCTCCCTCCCTCTCTCTCTGTATCTCTCTCTCTCTCTGTATCTCTCTCTCTGTTTCACTGGAGAACCCTAACCAATACAGATTTTGGTACTGAGATTGGTCCTAAAGGAACTGAATGTTAAGAAGGAGTTTTCTGAAATGGTTCCTCAGTTTTTGAAATTGGTTTATTAATCTGATTATATTTAAAGGTGCTGATCACTCACTTCCAGTGGTGAAACAAGGACAATGATAGTCAATATGTAATGTGGCAATCTATATATAGAAATGGCACCATTGGAAACTTCCAGTCAATTACTTTTAAGGGGTCAGTTTCTGGGTAACCATGTATTGGATAACTTAGAATATTTTTTGCCAAACTAATGAGTATAATGAGATTGATTGGTTGTTCCTAATGGCATTGGAAAAGTAGGTAAAGGAAAGGATGAGTTCAGGGCTTCTAATTCCCAGCTCAAGGGACACATAAATGACCTGAAAGCTTTTATGTCTGCTCTGAAAGTAAACCTTATCTCCTGCAGCCAGAGAGCTGAGATTTCTGAACACCAAACCCAGAGTCTTATCCTGTGGGTGGCTGCATTACAACACAAATTGAATTCCCAACCTTGTAAGTGTCTGCAATTAAAGTGGGGGGACTGATTGGGAAAGATTGGGTACCTAAAATTGAAATGATGTAGGTGGGGACATTGAGTCCCTAAAGTCTGCTGAGTCTTCCTTGCCAGTAGAAGCAGAGCTTCCAACCCTTCTGAAGAGGTTTGCACTCAGTGGCCTCCCTTGAGGTGGTTGTCTTAGAAGACACTGCTGATTCTTCTCAGTTCCCACCCTCACTGTAGCTCTTTTCTTCTAGACCTATGCCTAGACTCAAGTACCTGCAGGCCTTATAGGTTAGGTATAAAGTTTGACCCATGAAGGGGTTCCCTACACTGCAAAAGAACTGCATTATTTTTCTAATTTAAACAGACAGAAATCAGGGGAATATGTGTGGGAATGGATATTAAGAGTGTGGGAAGGAACATAACGTTGGACCAGGCTGTTTTATTGATATGGGTCCACTAAGAAGACATTCTAGATTCAATGTTTTAACTCAAGGGATTAGAAAGGGCACTAATAGTTTGTTTGAAGGTGGCCTATAGTAAATGAAGCTGAAATGACAGAATTGCCTAGGTATAATGTAGAAGAAGATAATCAAAGTCTTATGGAGAATGGAATATTAGAGTAGATTTATCATATAAGAGCTGCTCATTTACCACAGGAAGGTGCAGAAGACCCATATTTCATGATGATTATGAAAAATAAATTAGTGAGGAAAGCTCCAGTGCCCTTGAAGAGCCCTGTAGTTGTTCTCAGCAGGTCAAAAATTAAAATAGAAACTGCTGCTACTGAACTGGGATCCTTAAATATAATGGGGATAATTGGATCCTAGGGTATCAGGGGACAAATTATGGCATTTAATTGTCAATAACAAGGTGGGTAGGCTTATTTCAATAAGGAGGTGGCCAATAGACAGTGGACTCAAAGAAGTAATAACAATATTTAGAGACCTATGGGGTAGGCTAGTTGATTATGGTGATCTTAGGAAAGAAATAGATTTGCTGTGTCTCTGTTTTGTCAAGTTGCTATGAAAATACCACACAATGGATTGGCTTAAACAATGGAATTTGTGGACTCATGATTTTGAGGTTAGAAGCGGTCCAAAATCTAAGTACTAGCAACACTTTCCTTCTCCCCATTACTGGAGCATTTTTGCAGCTGGCTCTCCAGCAACTTTGGGATTCCTTGGTTTTCTCATCACATGGCAATGTCTCTCCTTTCTCTTCCAGGTTATCACTGACTTTCTGCTTCTGATTGTGGCCTTTTCTAACGCTGGCTTCTAAGTTCTTCTCTTTATAAGGCTTCTGGCAATCTGGATTAGGTCCAACCCTGCTTCAGTAATTACCATACCATAAATAAATATAGTACCTTCAAAAAGTTCTATTTACAATGACTGCACACCCACAATAATGCAGATTAAGATTGAGAACAGGTCTAAATTAGGGCACATGATTCAATCTATCATAGGCAGTCTACTAAATTCTTCCTGCTCTGTATAAGTGAAAAGTTCTAGGTCAAGTGAACATAAGTCTAACATGAATCACTAAAACAGAGTCCTAACCATCAATCAGTTTCCAGATTTGAGCCAGTTTACAAGTACAGACCCCTTTGAATGAAGAGGAGGCAAGGTCTCCTTAAATAAGGACCTTATTACACAATCAAAAATTTCTATGTTAATCTCTTTCCCAGCCTTTCCCAGAGGAACCTATGGTCCTTTTCATTTAGAAAAAGGAAATAATCAGACTTTGGGGGGAATTCTTGGACACTGGCTCTGAACTGACACTAATTCCAAGAGAACTAAAACATCACTGTGGTCCACCAGCTAGAGTAGCTAGAGTAGGGGCTTATGGAAATTGGTGATCAATGGAATTTCAGCTCATGTCTGTCTTACAGTGGGTCCAGTGGATTCCAGAACCCATTCTATTGTTATATCCACAATTTCTGAATGCATAAATCAAATAGACATAGTCAGCAACTGGCAGAATCCTACATTTATTCTCTGACCTGTGGAGTGAGGACTATTAGGGTAGCAAAGCCCAAGAGGAAACATTTATACCAGCCTTTACCTAGAAAAATAGTAAACCAAATGCAATGCCACATTCTTGGACAGATTACAGAGGTTAGTGCCACCATTGAGGACATGCTGGGACAGAGATTCCCACCACATTCCCACTCAACTCGCATTTTTGGCCTAGGAAGAAAACAGATGGATCTTAGAGAATGACCATGGATTTTCAAAAGCATGACCAGGTGATAACTCCAATTGCAACTGCTGTTCCAGATGTGGTCTTATTTTTTAGGAGATTAACACATTCTCTGGTACCTGGTATACAGCTATTGATCTGGAAAATGCTATTTGCTTTATATTTTTCAGTGGTGACCACCAGAAACAGTTTGTTTTCAGTTGGCAAGACAAGTGATGTACTTTCACCATCCTACCTCAGGAGAATATCAACTCTCTAGACCTACGTCATAAGCTAGTCTAGAGGGAATTTTATTGCCTTTCCTTCCATAAGACATCATGCTAGTCCTTTACATTGATGACATAATGTTGATTGGACCTAGTGAACAAGAAATAGCAATCACTCTAGATTTATTAGTAACTCTAATAAATGGATTTATGCATGTTAGAGGGTAGGAAATAAATCCAACTAAAATTCAGGGGCTTTCCCCCTCAGTGACATTTCTAGGGATCCAGTGGTGTGGGACATGGAAGATATTCCTTCTAAGATGAATGATAAGCTTTCACATCTAGCCCTTCCTACAACCAAAACAGTGGCACAATCCATAGTTACCTTCTTTGGATTTCAGATGAAACATTTTCTCATTTGGGTGTGCCACAATGACCCATTTGCCAAGTGATCCAAACTGCTCCTAGTTTTAAAAGCAGGAAGGGCATCTGCAATAATTACAGGCTACAGTGCAAGCTTCTCTGCCACTTGAGCTATATGATCCGGTAGAGCCAATTGTGCTTCAACTGTTAGTGATGGAGATGCTGTTTGGAGCATTTAGCAGACCCCTATGGATGTATCACAGTGTAGACCCGTAGTATTCTGGAGAAAAGTCATGCCATCCTCTGTGGATAACTATTCTTTTGAGAAACAGCTTTGACTTAGTATTAGGCCTTAGTAGAGACTAAACTAAACCATAGGTAAAGTTATCATAAGAACTAACCTGTCCATCATGAACTAGACATTGTCTGAAGAACCAAGCCATAAAATTGATCAGGCACAACAGTTCTCCATCATCAAAAGGAAGATGTATATACATAATCAGGCACACGTTAATTACATGAGGAAGTGGCCCAAATGCCCATGCCTCCGGTCCTGTTACATTGCTGTCTCTCTCTTAACCTGCACTTATGGCCTTAAGAAAAGTTCTCTTTGATCAGTTGTTGGAGAGCAAGTAATCTCAGGCCTGGTAAACAGATGGTTTTGTACTATGTCCAGGCACCATGCGAAATTATAAAGCTATAACACTAAAGCCTCCTTCTGGGACATCCCTGAAAGACAGTCGTGAAGGAAATCCTTTGAGTGGGCAGAAATTTGAAGAATTGCACCTGGTAGGTGTGCTGCAATTTAGCTTTCATGCACATTATCCTGGCCATACTGCCCCAGCTCTGATGGCTGACATAAGCAGAGATTTAAGAGTTCTTACCAGGGCAAGGGTTCCCACCAGAACTTTAGACCTAAACTGCTTTTTCTGAACTAATTTTTTTCAGTTCATTGGAAAGGTGTACCCAGTGTTTGTTCAATTATTGATAAAATTGATACTTGGTTACCAATTTAGCTACCTATCTCCATGGATCTGGACATGAAACAGAACCCCAGAGAAGATAAAAAGTAAATGGGAAGCCCTAAAACTCCAACTGTAGAACTCCAGGTTTTGCCATTAGCTAGATATTTAACTTTTATCAAGACATGATTAGAGCTATAAAATCTTTACTTTCTCTTCCAATTCTAAATTCTGTGAATCTATGAAATACAAGAATGGGAAATTACTTCACAAAATGAACATGAAACAAATATTCTTAATTATTATTTTTATATACATATTAAATTTCAAGATCCTGATAGCTGACATGAAAATATTTTCAACAAGAATTTGAAAGATCATTCTTTTGTAGAGTTTTTTATAGTCTTAACTTTTAATCCAACACCACTAGTTGGCTTTTCCCCATGTACTTTTATATAATCCCCATTAACACTCTGTCATGAATTAATACTTGATTAAAATATGCAATCACATTTTAATTCCTTGCTTGTTTCCTTAAATTCCTTATTATTTATTAATACACAACAGAATATGTAATTTGCATTTTAATTAAGTTTTTCATGCTCAATAATCATTTGTTATTGCCTTTGTATCTGTTCACAAACAATGGCTAATTCTCTAATCTATTAATATATACTCCTAATTCATGAGTGCATTATCTTATAATTTCTCACTAAACTGAGAAAATATTTGCAAAATCTTTCTTTCTTTCTTAATGGTCCTTCAAATTATTGCTCTATACTTCAGAAATCTTCACTATATTAAGTTGCAAAATACATTAATTTTCCATTTAAATTTTATGTAATATTGGAAAGAATGTGGGGCCAAATAGGAATTAGTAAGGTGTTAACAAATCCCCATGAGTGATTTAATAATTTTGCCACTTTTCACAATAGAATCCTTTCATTTTATGACATGTTGAATGAACATTGCCTCGACATAAATTATAATCTATAGGTTTTTTTTTTTTTGTCATGGGCTCTTAGAATTAGAAAGTTTTTAAGGAATCCAGAGCTTCCTTTTTATTTAGATATTAATCAATTCTGTAACATCCCTGAAATATGACTTGAATAATCTGCTTAACTACCTTTAATAAAGAAGTTTTTACTAATGCTGTAATCAGTAATAATATACAGCTTGACTGGTCAACACATGGGCTCTAAACCATAGTTTTTGAAATTATAGGAGTACTAAATTAAAGTTAAAAATTAAAACTATAGCTTTCATGCAAATATAAAATGAACCTATGCCAAAGATTTTAACTCAATTAATAAAGGAAACAATGAGGAATTAAAGCTAGTTCAAAAACCATTTGGGATTAGGTATATATAAACACATTTAATTCAATACTAACATTTAATAAGGAATGCTAGGATAAGATTTCTGGGTAAGATACAAAGCTGGTTAATGTGAAGCAGTAATGCATAACTTTTAGAGTTATCTTCCTGTGGTAGAAAAATATTTACATCTCTAAAGGAGAGGATAAACTTTATGTTATCCTCTATGCCCACAAAGTTGTAAAATAGTCCATTCAATAAAAAAAATTCATTCAAAGCATTCAAGCCCAGATTTTTTTTTCTAAAAAGGATACTAGTTGTAAAATAAAACAAAACACATATATTAATAACAAACTATTATCTGATATCACTACCTTTTCAAGTAAGAAAGTATATTTAACATTAGAATTAGGAAGATATCTTATAACATAAAAAGTCAAGTATCAGTAAACTTGACATTATCTTTTTCATTTCACTATAGATTAATGAAATTTTCATAGTGGACTGGAAGTGGAGACCACTATTCTAGAATTCGGAATAAACTCTCATGTTTGAAAGGTAGAAACAAAAGAAAAATTATGTGATAGGCAGTAATTTTTAGCTAGTAAAACTTAGGGAAAATTTAAATATATGAAACATATACTTGTCAATATTGAAAACATAAAAGTGGGCCTAGTTTGGCATAAATAACTATGACCAGAGGACCACATCATTTGGAAAAAGGCTTTAGCAATGGTTTTTGAGTAGGTGGATGAGTTTCACTAATCCATGCACACAAACTCTTCTGGTCCTTAATATAGGAGTTACACACTTGTGAAACCAAGTGTATGGACATCATTTGTGTCAACACATTAAAAGAGTGTGTCTGTTTCCCTGTGTATGTATCTGTGTGTACTTTCTAGCCAAATTTATCATTAGAGCTAGTTATCCCAAGTGAACAACTTGCCCAACAGCATAGTGCGTTCCTTGAAAATACTCTTTTCCTTTGATGGGATTAAAAGAAAATTAAACTTTGTTGTTATGGATCGAATTGTGTTCCCCATAAAGATATAATCAAATCCTAACTCATGGTCTTATGAATATAATCCTATTTGGAAATAGGATCTTTGTCTGTTATTAGTTAAGATGAGATCACTCTATTGGGATGAGCCCTAATCCAATATGAATGGTGTGTTTATAAGGACGAGACAGTTGGACACCGAGAGAGGGAAGACAGCCACATGGCAAGGCAGAGATTGAGTTACGCCACAAACCGAGGGTGCCCTGGGCTGCTGGCATGCCGCCACAACTCTGCCGGCTTCGGAGAAAGCACGACCCTGCCAATACCTTGAGTCCATACTTTTAGCCTTCAGGACTGACGGACAATACATTTTTGTTGTTTTAAGCTACATTTTTTGTTGGACTTTGTGCCAACAGCCCCCAGGAAACTAACACAAATTCTATGACATTGAAAAGAGGAAAGTCACAGTTTCAAAGTTTGTTGAATTTTATAAATTTTGAGTAGTCTTGGTGAAAGCCTATGGCAAAAAATTTTAACATGGTATGTTCACAAGAAATCATATTCTATATCTGCATTTGAAGCTTTGTTTTAAAAATATACTACTATAATATGTTTGTTCTTAATTTGCCTCTAGTAATTTATCTTTGTCCCAGTCTCCAGGTAGCAAAGGTGTATCTAACAGAACTCAGAAACTGTATCCATGGGACACATGAGGCTGAGCAGGTAATTTATATGATTGAGCTGGGCCTTAATAATTGATAGGAAATGGTAGACACTTCAGTGAAATGGCAAAATGTATGTCCAAACAGAGTTGCCTGTTCTTGACTCAAACTTCCTGTTACCTTATGGAAATATAGGTCCAGGGCTATCAGAGCTCCCTATTACTTTTATGGAAATATAGAAAACAGAACCCTTTGGGCAATTCTTTTGATTTATAAAATACTATGCAGACCGAAAAAGCAAGTGTCTTCAGGCCCTGGTTTTCATCTCTTAAATAGCTCAGGACTGAATTTACCCTGAAGGAAATTTTGTCTTATGTGAAGATAAACTTTCGATTTACTTTTGACAAGGCCATTATTTGCCACAATTTCCTCCTTAGTGTGTTGCTACCATCCCCAGAAGGCGAATTAAACATTTACAATGTTTACATCAAGGCTAGAGTCCTCTTAGGCTTACTCTCTGAAACCTATGTGTTCAAAACTTACAGCTAGGGAAACGGATGTGGTTCAAGCAATTGGGCTCCTGTCTACCGTATAGGAGGTCCAGGATTGGATTCCCAGGGCCTCCTGATGAAAGGCGAGCTGGCGCGGGCGGAGTGCTGGCCCACGCGGTGAGTCGGCCCAAGCGGATAGCTGGTGTAGCAAGATGACGCAACAAAAAGAGACACAGAAGAGAGACAATAAGAGACACAGCAGACCAGAGAGGAGAGGTGACACAAGAGGTTGAGCGCCTCTCTCCCACTCTGGAAGCTCCCAGGATCGGTTCCTCGTGCCGCCTAAAAGAGAAGACAAGCAGACACTGAAGAACACACAGAGAGAAGACAGCGAGTGCAAAACAACGAGGGGGGCAGGGGGAGACAAATAAATAAATAAACCTTTAAAAACAAAAACCTATGGTTAAAGGCTTAAAGCTTGGATTACTCCATTCTTTCTTGACCATGTTTCTCTTTCTTTACCAAGTTTCCTGATAATAGGAAAAGTATCGATTACTGATGTTGGAAAAAATATGGATCCTTCTTATTGGTTGAAAAGCATTGGCTTCCTTTGTTAGAATAGTCTTGGACATTTGAGGCCTGACAGGTCTCACTCACAAGAGAGTACAAATTCTGACAAATGCCAAAAGTAATGTCAAATGTTATGGAACTTCTCAGGTTAGAGCCAATCAAGAAGCACCTGTGATCCTAGGACTACTGGACTAGGAAAAAGTTTGGGGAGGATGGAGACTCAGGACTCCTGGTATACAGATCACCCTCCTCGTTCAGTGTGAGAGAACTTGAATACCTGGGGAAGGTTGCCAATCTCCAAGAATATCCAGACCTTCAGTAATGACATGGCCCTTCAGATCCACACCACTTAGTAAATGTATCCATGAACCAGTAGGCATGCCCCTTCTTAGGACATCACACAAGAGACATCACATCACGCACCACCAGGACGATTCTCACATGTGACCAGACACCCCTCTACTAAGTTAATAGCTCCTGCAATAAGATGATAGGCTTTTTTAGAATCATACCTCCTCACTTTTCAAAGCAGCTCCTTCTCTTGCATGTTTAATTCAAATCATCTAAACCATGTAAAACGCACATAATTAGAGCTACTTAAATCCTGTCATAGATTCTTCATGAATCCATACCATCATTGGCATCAAATAACTTGAAATTTCTCAATCATATAAAAAACTGTGCCAGTTTGTGCCAGAACATTAACCATCTGCATATGATCAGAAGACAAGTGACAAAATAATCGCATTATATCTTACAGTGATTTCACTGTACAGTGATTGACAAGGATTTCAATGTTATGAGTTTTCTTAAGTCAAACCTGCTAAAAAATGTGCTACATACAATGTAATCACCCTAGTTTCCCCAATTTATTTGCCATTGTAGGTATTTTGATAATTCCAAAATATTTAATCAAATCACATAGTGAGAGCTAATATGAGAAACTTTAGAGGAATGATGATCTAGAAATTTTATTTTCATTATATACCAGTATTTATTGGACCTTCACTTTTTACCAGACAGAGTACTTGTTAGGGTTCAGGTGAGGCTCATAACAGAGAAAGCCTCTGCCCTCATGGAACTCACTTCTAACAAACACACACAATATGCAGTACACAATATACAACAAAAATTCTCTCACTGAAGTATCACACGTTTCTCAAACAGCTCTTCAGCTAGTCTTTTCATTCTCTCAATGCCTGGCTAACATAATCTTAACCTACTCAACCATACTAAACCATGATTCTAGCGTTTGATAGGTTCAGGACTATTGTGCAAATGTAGTTGTAACAAACTGAAAGCACATGGAAATTGAAAGTAAATTTAGCACTCCAAAGCAGGTCCGACACTACAGTTTGAACGTTCAATGCAATTTATTTGCTTACTTAATTGCAAGCTGCCAATATGACCAAGGCACAAAAGCCAGATTAGGACACAAAATACATTTAAAGGTGGAGGATATTGGTCTTTTAGAAGTCCATTAGTCGAGAGCTGCTGGACTGTACTGATTGCCTTTTAATGAGCAGACTCAGGAGCCAGGTCCAACGTGGCGCTGACCCAGAGCTAACGCCGCACAGTGCTGTCTGACCTTAGTGTGTCGGCAGGAACGTCAGCAAATCTCCTGAAGCCAGGATCGGGCACTGGACATCAATCTGCTTCAACCCGATATTTGCCAGGGCAGTGTCTGCACTGTTCCTATGAAAGTGCCCATCTGGCTGGCATTAAGTCAGTCCATATCATTTCTTAGCACAAACGTCTATTAGCATTTATTGCATAAACAGGTTTTCCTCAATTTATTTACATTCTATTTGTGTTCAACATGTTTACGAGTTTGGGGGATTCAAGGTCATTAACATCATTTCGGCACACAGCAAGGACACAATTACTTTTTTCTTCCATTTAATTGAATAACAAATCTAAAATTCAAATATGAATAACAAAACATCACTTTCTACATTATTCACTTTCAGAAAGTGTCATTCATCCAGCATGGCCAGTTTTTGTATAGGGCTTGGTTTCCCATCCCAACCAACTAGCCCTTTAATTTACGTTTGTTATTAGGCTTTGCAATCACAGTTCGAGAAACTTATACTATGTCACTCTTTACTCTCTTTTGCTTCTGGTGTATCCAAGATATATTTATTATCAATGAGATTTGCTTTTAAGTTCTGCCCAAGTTTAGGTACCATGAGTTTGGTAACTTCTTCAGTGCACCATCCAAGGAGCGTGTTAAATGTTCTTGGCACAATTACATTGTCCATCATATTGCTCAAGAACTCTCGACAAACCATCATACTTTCAAACACTTTATCAGACTCTTTTCTTTCTAAACTTCCATTTTACTTATTTCCTTTTTGATTGATAAGTATAAACTAAATTATTAATCAATGGATAAGAGGAGATATATTTTACAAATAAAATAGTCACAGTTTGATTTCATTAGTAATGCCTTGCACAATAGAAAGTTGAGTTGCAGAAAAATATCACTGATCTCCATTTGTTCACTTATAGAATGAGAATAAAATCCATCCTTTAATGAGCCTTTATTAAAATTAAATTAGATAATGCATAAATCCCTAGACAGTGCTCTACTACAAACTTTTATTCCTTTTAACTGATGCCTTCAGGGAAACCACCCTTAGTCCTTATGAGCATGTTCACAGATAGTAGTAAAACTACTATCATTTCTACATGTGCCCAAATGTGAAAAAAAAAAAAAAAAGATGAGAAACACTGAAATGTACTTAAGTCTTCTTGAAATGTGCAAAAACACTTTTCAAATGTAATTTTTGGGTTAAACTATTGGCTGTTATAGAAAAATGTGGAAATGGGTAAGAGATTTAATAACTTAGCAATGCTAAGGTTAAATTTCTATGTAATCAACAGCAATCCAAAGCCTAGAAACTGTCCTTTTTTGCTAGTGATAATTGAGTATACGGCCATAATTGACCCTGTGATTATGATGAGTCACGTCTCACTGACATAGTCTATTCAAAAGGGCCCCACATCCACAGGAAATGATTAGCTCAAGAACATAAACTTTATTGTTTGGGATTCATAAAATAACTTCAAACTGCCACACCCTCCCACGTCCTTATATCCTACACAGTCCTTCAGAGATCACAGGAATGGAAACAAGGCAAAAACCTACCCAAACAGTCTTCTGTGATGTTCCTGACAGAAGACCTAATGATTTCTTACTCGTTTTTTGAGATCTATTTTGAACTGGAAGTTCAAAGTAAGCTGGAAATATTTTTTATGATCGTTGCCTTAGTTTGTCAAGCCGCTATAACAAATACCATATGATGAGTAGGGACTTTATTGGCTTATGGTTTTGAGGCTCGAAGAAACCCCAAATCAAGATATTGGCAGGGCTTACTTTTCTGCCAAAGACTATATTCCCGTGCTGGCAGCGGGCAATCCGTGGAGCTCCTTGGCTTGCCTTTGCCTCCTGTTATCATGGCCACGTCCTCTGCTTTCTAACTTCTTGTTCTCTTTCTATGGTCTCCAGTTATCTGGATTAAGACCCGCCCTCATTCAGTTGGGCCCCACCTTAACTAAAACTAACATCTTCTGGAAGTCCTATTTACAATGAGTTACCCCCCCAGGAATAAGGTTAAGGTTAAGAGCGTATTTAGATGGGGGTACACAATTCAACCTACCACAATCGTTCTTAGACGGTGCTACCACAGTTCTTAGGCTGTGCTACACAAAAGGCAGAGTCAGGGAAAACAGTCATCACTTGGGATCTTGTTGGAAATGCAGTCGTTCATGCCCCCAGTCTTACCATGATTTCATCTGAATTTTAATAAGATTTCCAAATAATACATGTGCTAATTGAAGCGTAAGAAGCATCAATCTCAGGAGGTTGAGAAACAAAATAAATAGAACAAAAATATAGAGGTTTCATAATGATTTTGATTCACCCGTTTCAAAATTGAGCCTACCTCTGGATTTTCCAATTACATTAGCTGACAAATTGCCTTCTTCACTTAACAGCTGGATCATTTTTTCCGGCCTTGTGATAAAAAGTGCCCTGATTATTGAACAGACCGTCTCACTCAATCCTCACAACTAAATAGAGATAGATGTTACATCCCCATCTAATCCAAAAGCAAACTCAATAGAAGACAGGAAAAGGAGCGTGAAAATCAACACATATAGCAAGTGGCACAGAGGATTCAATACTAAGTTTAACGTATTCCGAAACTTTTTTGCTTCATCTGTCGTATCTGTAACATGAATGAGACCCAGTTTCTCCCATCAGGTCTAGTCATGGAGAAGAATCCAACAATCATCATGGGTAAAGAACGCTTTCACAGGAATGTGCCCTGCGTGGTGGCAGCTTGGGGTCCAAGTACTTACCAGCCCAATATCCCACTACACCCAGTGTCCCCTGCAGCCAGTAAGTAGAGCTCTTTGTGGGTGGGGGGGAGCGGGAGGATATGCTCTCTGAAACTAATGTAGTTAATTGGTTTATTTTTAACTTATTTATGCAATCCCTTTGTCTGTTAAACTCTTTCTAAAAAAGCAAAAGTAGCAGACAGTTCATTTTTTTATATTAACATATTTTTCAGTCTTTCTCAAGTTTTATATTACAGACAGTTCATTTTTAACACAAATTCAGTGCAAAGATAAGGCAAAGAGGAGAGAGTCAACTTACTGATCTGATTTACAGATTAAAGTAACCACCATTTCCTGGGTTTAACCTTTTAAGACCATTAAATGTATAAAATCAGCAAGCCAGAAATAAAGAATGCCTTCAAATGTAAAACTTCCAAGTATTTGCATTGTAATAAATTCGTTTTTCAATGAGTTTTTCTAAAAGATCAGATCTACTTGAAGGCTCACTTTTATTTCAGTAAAAAGACTGGAAAAGTTAACATCTCTAAAGAGAGACTAAGGTTATGGGCAGGTTAATTTGGTTCAGTCTTGCTTTGAATGATTTATTATTGTCTAGAATTTCTTTCATTGAATTTTTTTAAAAAAGAAATTCACTAGGAATTTCAACCAAAAAAAAAAATATATATATATATATATATATATCTCCAGCTTGCTATATACAATTGACTTATATTTTTATCTTATTTTTAAATGAATGACTCTCTTCTGGGACTTTGATGTATTCCTTTTCTTGAGCCATGTCTTCTATTTTCTTAGTATGGCTCGTAATTTTTTGTTGATGTTTAGGCATCTGGTAGGTTGTATTTTACTTAGATGCTCTATCTCTTTCTCTTTTATAGGGTTCTGGTGGCAGGAGGCTATGAATTATCACAGCTCTTTGATTTGTGGCTCACCC
>JAQZBX010079862.1:0-13910 GCA_029593785.1 Cabassous unicinctus
TTCCTCAGGAAGCTAACTATAGAACTGCCATATGACCCACCAATCCCACTGCTGGGTATATATCCAGAAGAATTGCAAGCAGGGACATGAACAGATATATGCACACCAATGTTCTATGATAAGATAGAAGAGTGTAGTTGTGCAGTGGATGGTCATGACAGTGGTGCAGTGATGATTTTGGGTTGGTGGTGCTGGTCTGTGAAAAGGATAGGGCGGGGCTTTGGGGTTGTACTATCCATGGAATTGGGGGTGGGTCAGAGGAAGGAGCTGGTAAACTCTGGGGATTTGCAGGTCTGTGGGTAAAACTACAAAGATGTGAATGTTCTTTTGGCAAATATGGCAGGGAATGGTTACTAGTCTAGGGTAATGGATGTGAGGGTGCATACAGGACAGGGAAGATGTGGGCCAGGCTTCTATGGAATATGTAAGTGTTCATATTAAAATTGTTTGTTATATCAGTGATGGGAACCCACACAATAAGCAAGACAATATCACACTCCCATTCTGGGGAGTCCCGCTATGTTGTTAAATAGAGAACCAAGTGTCTCCCAAGAACATAGGAAGTGCCTAATAAAAGAAAATAGAACAGTATGTCAAGCCCTCAATATTATTGCATGTAACTATGAACCTTATTGTTCAAAAAGTGAAACTTAGTGGTTATCATAGATCCCAAAGGAAGGGGGAGGGAAGAAGAGAATAGATGCAACATAGGACATTTTTAGTGCATAAGATACTTCTGCATGATGTTGCAATAATGGATACAGGCCATCTTAAATTTCATCAAAATTTATAAAAGTACACAGTCCAAAATGTAAACCAAAATTCAAAACACTGACCATGGTTAATAGCAATGCTTCAATATTTGTACAAAAAATATTTTAACAAATGTACCTTCCACATGTAAAATACTTTTAATAAGGGAGAGTGGAAAAGGGGGAGGATGTTGGATATATGGGAATCCCATATATTCTGTACATGACTTTTCTGTAACCTAAAGCTTCTCTGAAGATAAAATGAGAAAAAAATAAGACACTGGGGGATTGTATGAAAGAAAATGTCACTGTACATACAAGACAACAGATCTTACAGTGATGAAAGACAATGTCAAAATTATATTTTTTATTATTTCAAATATCAATTTTTTTGTATTTCATTATTTTGAATACTATTGTTATTATTTCATCCTCTTATTAACTTTATTTTGTTATTCTATTGGTTTCATTTTTGAGGTTTTGAATCACAGAAGGCTCACAACTGTGGCAAGGGAGGATCATTGGTGTGGGTTGTTAGTGATGGATGCATGGGAGGAGGTTCACCTGTGGAGTACCTTCATATTGTCTTCATCACTGATGAACATAACTTTTTATTTCTTAACTATTATTTTATGGTGTCTTCATCAGTAAAATGGATGCATATTCTTATCTTGGACAAAATTTTTAGGGAAGATTTTAAGGGGAGATAGGACATGAGCATGCTTTTTAAATCTTGGATAGATGGAGGGTATGTGGTTGGATATCAGTTATTTGATTCACAAAGGAACACAGGTCTCCCTGCTGCTATATCAAGAGCATTTAAACTTGTCCTGAAGTCCTTATTTTCAACATCTTTTCTAAATTAGTGTTACAGTCATTTATTCAGGGTCTTTTGATCATTACATACAGGGTAAAAAGAACTACCCACCCATGTGGCTTAAAGGAGGAAAATTAGAGACTAATTGGAAACAGCAGTCAGGACAAAGTCTCCTTGTGAATAAGTGAATTGGTAAAACCCAGATCATGAGGTCATCTCTGGTCATATAGTCACTTTTTGTCCCTTGGTTGGGCAGAAATATTCAGGATTGACAATAGCTAACCAGGAACCCCTTCTCAGTGAACAGTTAAAAAAACATGACTGTTCCAGATACAATTAATCTCCCAAAGGGGAGAAATTTAACTAAATTGTAACTCATAAAAAGGAGAATAGATGGAGTGAGGCAATTTTAAAGGATTAAATATAACATTCAGCAGTAAGAAGATATCCTATTACTTAAGGTAAACACATTTCTGACATTAAATACTGCATAAATTTAAGACCATTTGTCTCAGTGACCAAAAATAGCAAAACCATGTCTCTTGGTCATAATGCATGGCCCTTGTGTGCTGGTTATGCAAACTTTGAATTGTAATAGAGTATGCTGGAGGTAGATTTAATTATACTTAACTTTTGAGTGCTCCTCCCTATTATATGATTGTCCCCCAATATCCTATTGATAGAAAGCTTGACTACGTATCAGGCTCACTCAATGTAAGTTACAAAGGAAGGAATAATGTGCATTAAAGAGCTGCATTATGCTTTGCTTTAATCTGTTTTCTATTTGACTGTTGGTGGGTCATTCTCCATCATCCTGGTTTCCCCAGTAAAGGGCTGTAGCCAAGACAAAACAAACAGGAAACCTGAATGAGTAATTCTGCACTGAACATTGTGAGTTCACTCAAATATAAGTTAGGCTAAGTCAATAGATGCAATGCCACACTGCAATTTAAATTGACTAAATTGCAATTTAAATTGATTTAAATTAGAACAGGGAAGCGGGTGTGGCTCAATGGATAGAGCTCCCGTTTACCATATGGGAGGCCCCGGGTTCACTTCCTGGGGCCTCCTTGTGACGGCAGGTTGGCCGGCCCGCGCGGCGCGTTGGGCTCATGCAGCAAGACCTCACAGCAGGAAGCGGGTGTGGCTCAATCAATAGAGCCCCCGTTTACCATGTGGGAGGCCCCGGGTTCGCTTCCCGGGGCCTCCTTGTGAGAGCAGGCCAGCCCCCGCAGCGTGGTGGGCTGATGCAGCAGGACCTCACAGCAAGGGGGAGATAAACAGACATGGAAGAAACACACAGCGAATGGACACAGTAAAACACAAGCAGCAAGGGGGGGATAAATAAATAAATAAATCTTAAAAAAAAAAATTAAAACAGTCATCATTATGCCTAGAGGTATCTCTTGTCTCAACTCCCTCATCCATACTTTCTATTGAAAGATATCTCAAAAGATTTTGATATGCTTCTTATAAATATGTGTGTGCATATATATATGTATTTGTGTTAAGTTTGAAAGTTTTAGTGTCATTTCATGTTAGTCTGTAATGCTTTTCTGTGCAATTCCTGTCTATATTTTTGATGACAAATACATTTCCTTCATATGTTATATAATTTTTATGTATCTCTATATACTTTGAGGAAAAGAAATTTCCTACATTATCATAATAAATGTATCAATATTTTTCATTGTGGTTTGCATTTTTTTCTTACATGAGAAATACATGAAATACATGACAGATAGCCTGATACCATGAAAACATTATCCATTTATGTCTCTAAACCCATTATAGCTTTAACATATATACAATGACCTTTAATCTATGTCATGTGTGTATAGTGAGAGGTAGGAGTGAAATTTATTTTTTTCCTATATGAATATCCATCTGTCCAAGCACCATTAACTGAAAAGTAAATAGTAATCAAACTACCCCATACTTCCTCTACCATATTTTGTGTTTCTAATTGAGGGAAATCTGTAGTTCTGCTCTTTATTCTGCAGCATTGCATATCATAGCCTTAGAAACTGGGTATCAACTAAAAAGGTGAATGAAAATGATAGCTTTTTATGATTGATTTCTTTTTAACTTCAGGAAGTTTGCACTTTCCATTTAAGGAATATTTATGAAATAACAATCAATATATATTTCAGTGCACATGACCAAATATAATTCAAGTTTTAGACAGTAATGTCATGATTTAGAACTGTGTACACTCAGAAAAGCATGTTCTTAAAATTAATTCATTTCTCTGGCTGTGAATCCACTATAAGTAGGACTTTCTGATGAGGTTACTCATCAGTGAAGATGTCAACCACCTGAATCAGAATGGGTCTTCATCCTATTATTGGAGTCCTTTATCAGTAGAATGAAATTCAGACAGGGAAAAAAAGCTACAGATGGAGCAGCCAGAAGCCAAATATCAGCAGAACCCAGAACCAAAGGAAGAGACCAGGAGATGCCGCCATGTAACAAAGGACAAGGAAGGCTGACAGCCAACCCTGGAACAACACAATCTTCAGGGCAAAACCATTGTCTTGATGAGGACTAGTTTTGAAATTTCTTTTAGCCTTAAAATTTTAAGGGAGTAAATTCATATTATTTAAGCCAACCTATATCATAGCATGTGCTTGAGCAACCTAGGAAACAAAAACAATTTACCTCAAGAAAGTGAATAAATATTAACAGATGTTTGATCAGTTTGTTGAACAAAATTTTAACATGGTAAATTTAATCAGTATTCCATAGGGTTTCTGTTATTCTATTACTAATCTGAAAGGAAGAATCAATTATTTTCCAAATCACCTTTAGATTCCAATGAGTAATTATAAAAATAGTCTCAATATAATGTAAACACTTCATGATACTAGAGGTACCATGTATCTCTCCATTTTCATATCCTTTTCTTCGATCTTACAGGTAATCATAATCCTGACTGGAAATGCTATGACCTCAGATGAGTTTCTGCAATTAAATAAAGTCTCATTTTCACTATTATTCAAAATATCCTATGCTGCCTCTGAGGTGGCCCTTTCTTCAGCACTCTTTTTAATATAGGAAAATTGACTCACCATTCATAAATAGCTGTCGGAGCTACCTACAATCCTTTGACCAAGAAAATGTGAACAAAAGTAATATTTGTGATTTTAAGAGCAAACATATGTATTTTTTATAGGTTACCTTAAATCTGCCATGAGTACCATGACCATGCCATATATAGTGTTCTCCAATAGCCTGTTCTTTGAATGTGGATCATACAAAACAAAGTAATCAACAGAAAATAGAAGTGTCATAAGTGGAAAATAACCATTGAGGATTTCAATACTGACTAAAGTTTTATTTGTTACTTGAACCTAAAGTGGTCTTAGCTGGCTAATGCAATAACAAATGATTTTCCAAGCAGTTGTACCAACTTATGCATACAAACAAGCAATATATCCATATATCCTGGGTTTCACAGCCTCACTAGCTATTGGTGCATCCAGATATATTTCTTCCATCTACTGATTTTGTGGCAGTACTGGGTGGTTACACATTTTATTTTCATTCAATACTAATCCTGAAGAATATACTGCTATGTTTAAAATAAGGTATGTGTACTTCCTCCTCTTGATAATAGCTTTCTTAGGCCTTGAAGTTAATTTTAAGTGGTTTAAGAGATACAAAATTCAGTGCCCTTGTGTTGGTTTTATAGAAAGAATCTCTTCACTGCAATGCAGTCAAGTTCACAAATATGTTTCCAATGTTTTATTTTGTATGTTTTCCTCTTTGTCTTCATCCTCCTCTTCTCCCACCTCCTTGTCTATAAAATTGCTTCCTACTTTAAGCTACTAAAGATATCTATAAAATTATTATAATATCATTTTTCTTTTGATGAAATTTTTAATTTTCATTTAAGGTCATATATATCTATGATACATAACTGTGTATTTGTATGAATACACACATATATATACAACATATAATTTGATGCTATCGTTTCTTTTAAATTTAATTTTTTATCTTTGGCTTCTAATTATTTTATGTTTGATATCATTATTAATATTTGCATGAGATCAAGAAAATATATTTGAAATAAAATACTCATTTGCCTGTTTTTGTATCTATTTAATCTGTGCCAACTTTTACAACATTTAAATTATTGCCATATTTTTACTGAAAAATTAATACATGGATATTTGCAATAAAATATTTTAAAATTTTTATTTCTTATACTTTTGAATCTGTATTCATAAATACCTGGTGTTTCCCTGGCAGGTGGTCTCATCAATTTTGCTATCTTGCCTGGGACCATGTTCAGGATTCACAGGGTCAAATGTGATCTATCAATTCTTCTGTGATAGTAAAAAAATGTTGAGGATCACATCTTCAGGTGTTCATTTTTCTGAGTCTTGGTCCTAGCTGGAAGTGTTTGCATTATTAGCCTGTTCTGGCTTTAGGTTTATGTTATATATATCAGTGGTACTTAGGATATGTTCTATGAAAGTTGATGGCAAAGCCTTTTCCCTGTGTACACCACAGTTGGCAAGTCTCATTTCATTTTGTTTGTAATATCTGCCTCAAGTGCTCTCTTAGTTCAGATTGCAAATAATCATCTCTTAAAAATCCTCCTACAGCCATGTTCTGCTCATGGGCATCCCCTTTCATGAACTCCATCAATAGTCTGTGGTGCAGGGGAGATTAACAGTGCTCTAGGCATAACGTTCAATAGATGTTTGAAGTTCCGTAGCAGGGATTTTTTTATTACAAATTCTTGAATACAAATTTTGAAAAGTTTAATTTATACATGATCTGTGTTCTTATGTTTCAATCTCTTCTTGTCATAGCTATTGTTTTGTTTGTATATTTTGACTTCTTGACTGAAGTGTAAGTGATCTGTAGATCTCTCTGTCATAGTGACATACTCATTATCTCCAGAGTTTAATTCACAAATTCTTCTAAAATATTCTACCCACATAGTTAAAATATTTTGGAAAATGTTTAGGATGATTTTCAGCTATGGCAAAGAATGGTATCATACAGAGAAGACTATGGATTTATACCATAATAAGTGCCTACACATTTGGGAGAAATTCATTACAAGACACTGCCAACTTGGGAAAGAATATTGAATGTTTTGAATTAGAGAATTAAATTCAAATTGCTCTCTTTGTATTCACCTTTCTGTAATGTCTGCACCAAGTAAAAAAGTGATTAAAATTGAGGCACAATTGCAGAATTAAGGACACAATAAGGCCATAGAAAACAAAGTATAGATCAAATGGAGAGGACCATACCTTTGTATCAATACCATAATAGCTGCCTATACCTTTGAGAGATCTTCAAAGTACTGTATACAGTTACTCTCTAAGAGAATAGTAATTGTTTGGACCATAGAAACCTGCCGTTTAAAATGATTTTTTCACATACACTCTCATACAAGTGTCTTGGCTGGAGTAATAAAGTGAATAAAACTGACACACTACTGAAGAATGAAGGAAAGATATGAATATGGTTCTGAGATTTGTGCTAAAGTTGGAACCTGAGAAGAATTTCTTATGTCCTTGAAAATGTGACTGTAAAAACTGTGCCAGAGCTCTGGATGGAAAAATTCATGTCATTCTTGATTCATTCCAGCTTTCTCCATGATGAAGTACAAGTAATCAGTAGAGTGTGAAGTAGCCATAGATGGTATTAGATATACCAAATATTGCTCATACTCTGTGATACACTTTTCCCAAAAATAGAATATAAAACATATCTTCCCAAGATGGACAGAGTATTATTGGTCTAATTCTCACAGACTGAGCCAGCATTTTGATTCATAAATTATTTACTTACTTTTCATTATATCAGAAATATTTGTTTTTTTATATTTGAATCTGTACTTAGAAATATTTCTGTATCAGGCAACTAATGTCAATTTATTTTAACCTTCATTTTCCAGCTGGTATATAGACATGTCAGGCTCAGTATTTATTTCTCATTTGATATGGAAGTAATACATGGATATCATGAGCTCATGTTGTCCACAAGTACTAAATCTAGTAAAAGTCTAATATGTGATCATATTCCTCCTATGCCTAATATTCATATATTTTTAATATTTGGAAAATTGAAGACTCCATCACGCAGCTTTTAAAAGTGATTTAATCTACCTGTTTCATCTTCACAGATGTTCCATAGGAAAAGAAATCACTGACAATTTTATATTCAAGTATCACTCATATGAAGACTGGAAGTTACATTTCTTGACTTTCATTTTCATTAATATGACATTTTTGTAATATCTTGATTTATATTTCAAATTTATGTAGAATTATTATCCATCGTAGTCTCCTCCAGATATTTGAACATGTATATTGTTTTCCCATATCTAGGAGTTGATAAAAATCTAGACTCTTCTGTATCTTCATCCTTCTGAATTCTAAATTTTGATATTGAATTTTATGGATTCTGATTTTCTCCATTCATATTTTTTATTATGTTTTTTAAATTTATGTGGTAGCATGAGGTAAGCTACACACATTTCAACATTTAAAATTTTATCTCCTGCTATTTGCTGTTCCTTTGTTTCTTTTCAAACTCTCATACATTTTATTTTCTTTTTCTTACCTAAATATTTTGCTTAATAAAGGTCATTAGTGTGGCCTTGTTTGTCTCACTTCCTATCAAATGTTGCTTCTGTCATGTATAAGTTAAGATCAATGATGTTTAAATTAGGAGAAATTCTTTTTGAATACTACATTTTCTCATAGAGAAAATTTTGCAGTTTTGATAGCTGCTAAAATTTCCAATCATGGATGCATATTTAATTGTAACTGAAATATGTTCTCCCTCCATGAATATGATCCTATAATATTTCTCCTTTAAACTCTATCATAGATTACTTTATTTACTACTTCAGTTTTTGATAATGTACATTTTGGTGATAATAAAATGAAGTCATTTTATTATATTGTATATTTTACATCACTAATATTTTGTGGAAATTTTAAATGAATGTTAATTTAGATTTGAGGTACCTAATTTCTTTAGAATCTCTTCTTCAATCAAATTCTATTTTTTTGAATAATCATTCTCCCACATCTCTCTATCCTCCTTTTCTAATTTGTAATGTTTACATTATATGCTTTACGTTCTACTACCATGCTAATTGCTTTCCTTCTTTTTTTAATATGGAGCTTTCATAGTGGTTTAATTCATGTAGTATACTAGGGAAGGATAAATTTTCTACTAATTCATACTTCTGACATTTTGGTTCTCTAATCAGATTCATATTTTCTTGGGTAAGTTCTTCTCTGAAATACATGAATAATTGTGTAAGAATTTTAACATTCTTTTTTTCAAATAGAAGATTCCCTTCCTCCTTATATTTTTTATTTTGTAATATTCTTCCCTCCTTTTCTGTGTTTTGCTTTTTCTTCAAGGTATTTGATCTCCAAAATCAGTCATGTATTTATTTTCTTGTATTTTCCAAAAGATAACTTTTTTCTTACTCTATTCAGTTAACAATATATCTTGGAGATTACTCTATACATTTTAGTAAACATTCTATGGAAAACATTTCACAACAAGTTATAGAGAGCTTTCTCATCCTTTTTCACAATACATGAATGCTATTGAAGAGTTTACAATAATATAAACAATCTCTACTGGTGGACATTTGGTTTGTTTCTGACATTTCCTATTACAAATGGTGCTGCAATGTAAAGTCATGTAATTATATAATTTCACACATGTGGGAATGTATCTATAGGCTAACATGCTAAAGAAGATCAATACTAGGCCAGATGGTAAAGGTATTTATAACTTTCTTATTATATTTTCTCCACAGAAAACTTTTACATGAGATATATGAGTGTCCATTACACTGGAATTTTTAAAAAACATATCATTTTGTTTTATATTTTGCCAACATGATATGTGAAAAGTAGTATTAAAATGGTTTTAAATCGCACTATTTTTTTTACCTATGAGATTAAACATTTTTTCAGTTCTGAAAACTATCTACAGATCTTTTCCCAATTTTTCTTGATTGTTGGTATTTTTCTTATTGATTTGTAGGGTTCTTTATATATTAGGAAAATTAGTCTTTTCGCATATGAGTTGTAATTTATTTTTTAGTTTGTCATTTTTCTTTTGATTTTTTTATTACAGAATTTGTGAATTTACAAAACAATCATGTGTACCATACAGGATTCCCATACATGATCCACAACAAAAAATTGCACTGAGGTGGAACGTTTGTTACAAATGATGAAGAGCATTGCCACATTACAGGTAATTTTAGTCAATAACTTACATTTGGTGTATTTTTTGGATGGATTGTACAAAGCATGGGACCATATAACATAGTGAACCCCATGTTGGATGATCGACTGTTATTAACAGTACAAATATGAGAACATTCTCTCATGAACTATAACAAATATACAGTATTTCCTTGTAATAGGATTGTTCTTAGGAAAAACATAGCAAATATTTACTTTTTAATGCCAATAGTTCTGAAAGTTTTCTAGACACCAATTTCCTCTCTTCCTTTTGATTTAGTTCAAACATGATTCATGTCTGAAGTAATTATTGTTATTCCATTATTCTTAATCCACTGTCGCTCATTCATCCTTCATATGTATGTATATATACCTATACACATATCCATATTCATATATATTTGTGTATATATATATATATAATCTTTACATTATTCTCAGAGTTTATTGAACTGGTATATTTTTAATTACCTCTTCATTTCTTTGGTTCATGGTTCATGGTCATGTGCACTCATGTAGCTTTGGTTTTATTGGCATGATTATATTCATAAACCCAATGATCTTAAATAGTCTTTCCTTATGTAAGAGGAATGTGCAGTTATTATGTGTTTCTATGACTTGTGGTATTTATAAGAAAATGATATCTGGGGCAAAGTCATAAGGAACCAGTGAACTTACAGAATTAACTTGAGGATGAAGGTGGAGATAGCATCTTAATATACTGAAAATGTTACTAAGAAATGCTGATAAATACCCATGGAAACAAACAAAAACAAAAAACAACTCATTATTATTTTCTTTTTTCTCCCTTACCTTTCAATTTCTTTGGGCTAACATCTGAGGGTCATTGGATTTGGTGTACCTGCCTCATGCTCACATGGAGGGATGCACAGTTGCCCTATGAAGATTTATCTCTTTAACCATTGTCTCTCTTTGAAGTCATCTTTATTTCTGTCAAGATTTTCAATATCTCACACATATTTGATTTTTTTAAGGTAGGCAAGGGAATAAAGAATTTATTGAGAAATGAGGGAAAAGGAAAAAAGTACACACCCAAGACTAGGGTATGGGCATGCTACAGGGTGAGATATGCCCCCTTATTTGATTTTGAATTCCAGATCTTAAGCATATTATCAGAGGTTTTGCCTATTAAACTTGTAATATTAATTAGTATTCATTTTCAGCCAGAAAACTATCTGTCCATTACTATAAATCTATAAGCACATACTTGTGTACACACACACATGCACACACACATGCACACACTCCTACATGTGATGGATGGATGGAGGGATAGGTAGGTAGGTAGGCAGATAGATAGATAGATAGCAGATGATAGATACAATAAATATCTATCTCAAGGATAAAGTACTGCTTTATTGGTTTTATATATCTATGAATGTTGGGTCTTAACATGAGAATGAAATTAAATTTTATTCTAACCCAAAGTAATATGTTGTTTTTTGTAAATCAATATTACTAAAGATTAAAAAGTTAAAAAAATGTGGAAATCTGGAACCTATCAATAATTACTACAGACCACATATCATGTACATATAAATTATTAAAATGTGTATACTGATGATTTCATGAAATACATGTATTCCAAATGCAATATTCCTATTATACCTGTTATATGTGTTTTTTTATTCAATGGCTGTTTTACCAAAATTTAAAGCATTGCCCTATATTTATTATAAAATAGTGCATGGCTAATTTTTGAAGATTACTATGGAAATATATCTCTAAGATTTACATCTACTTATTTTCATAACACACTTCAGGAATCAACACTATTTTCTCAATTTTCTAATACACCTATCTGCAATATACTTCTTGTATAATTGCATTGTGCATAAGTGTTGAACACATTCAAATCAGAAATTGAGCAGATGATTATGTGTTTTTCAAAAAATGTACTTTACAGCATTTTTGTGGCATTATAGACTGTATGTGTTTATAACATAATATTCTTTTTGGCCTTTAAAATTGAAGGGTTTTTTTATTATTCCTTGCCTTTAAGGTAATAGGGAAAATATTACAAACTGTTATATATTCAAAAGAGAAAGCTGATTTCCTTATATCAATTTTATTATGTAGAATTCTTATTTTTAATAATTTAATGTCTCATCATGTGAAATTCAGTGTTCATTTAATTGAAAATCACAAAGGATTTTCTTACAAATTTGTGGTGGACTTGCCACTTAAAAAGATTTAATTCAGAGGGAGGGCAAGATGGCGTTGGCTTAGGAGGGCAACTGTGGACAGCTCCCAGAACACAGCGGATAGTGGACGGGGTTTGGCACGGGGGTCTCTGCTGTGGGCGTGTGGAGTGAGAAGCTTGGGACATCTATCTGGACAGATCGACAGTGTGGACTGAACCATAGAGATTCATGAGTTTTAAGCCTGCCTGTGGTGGTTAACACAGTCGGCTGACCCCCACCCTTACGGGGGGAAAAAAAAAAGCCACTTGGAAGCGCGACTCCTGTCCGTCCGGTAACTGGGTGACCCGGCCCGATGGGAAGGGGTGTTTTCTGAGGGGGGAGCTCCGGTAAGAGAGCTTTATTTTCTGGGGATTTGGCTTCCTGAAGCCCCCTGCAACTTAGACGAATAAAACAGCTGCAGTGAATCGGCACCCAGAGGAGGAGAGGGGTTAATCTGCTGAGGGAGCTGATTTGACTAGCTGCCCAGGGATAAGCCCCGGCCCTGCGGAGCTGGGGAGAGGGGCAAACTCCAAGAGAGGGAGAGTTCTGACAGAAAGCAGAGAGGGGATATTTTAACTGTCGATCTGGCTGCTTGGACCCCCTCATAACTTTGGGGAGCAGATAAGCCAGCTTGAAGCAGCGCCAGGCTGAGGGGAGAGGCAAATCTGCAGAGTAAACCTCATTTACCTGCAGCCTGGTGATGCAGGGGCTCTGATCAAGAAGGGCGGAGTCTGCCGTTTTTAGCAATCTACACTGACAAACATCAGGCTTTTGCATCCCTGGGGAACCAGAAATTGGGAAGTGCTTGATTAGTTTCCACGAGCCCAGTTAGGGCCCCCTCCATGAGGGGGGTGGTCTAGAGAAGGACTTATTTTTGGTCCTGTATTATGCCAATAAATAAATGAATAAATAAATAAATAAATAAATAAATAAATAAATAAATAAATAAAACGGTCACTTTAATAAATGAAAAATAAATTCTTTTTAATTTAGTTTAATAGCCAAAAGCTGCTTCAAGACCTGCATGTAAAAACCCTGCGGGGAAATTGTTTGATAAACACAAGCAGGCTGAGAGGATCCATGGGACCCCAGGGAATATTGATCCCCCTTAGCTTTGTTTGACTGCTTGCCAGTGTGGTTGTTTCCTTTTTCTCTGTTTATTTGCTGTCTCTTGCTTTTCTTTCCTCTTTCCTTCCCCCTTTCTTCTGTCTTTCATTTTTTAAAAATTAGGTGCTCCTAGATTCTCTCTTCTTTGCTGTGCTTCCTCTTCAGTCATTTCCTATTCTCTCTATATATTGATTTTGTATTCCAAACTATCTATTATCCCTCCCTCATCTTTCTGCATTCTGGTTTCTGTTGTGGCTATTAAATACCACATTTTTTCCATACGCCCTCAACTCAAGGGTGTTAATTTCTATTCCCTCTATTTTGTTTTTTTCTTTCTTTATTAATATTAACTCTTTCCTTTTAGCCCTTTCTTAATTCTTTCTCTCCCTCCTCACAATTCTAGCCTTCTAAATCATTATATATATATTCCTCTATTTGGTTTCCCAATCCATTGTAGGTACTCCACTTTCTTTCCTATTACTCTACACTGCCTACATGAGTTAAATATTCACTTCATTAAGTCTTATTTGGCCCCTCTTCTAACTTTTATCAATATTACTATTATCCTTCTTCCTTTCTCACATCTTTCGATTCTTCTGGTCCTAGTCTTTTGCCTTCAAGGGAACATAGAAAGAAGCAAGGAAATAAAATAAGAAGAAAAATTATCAAAGAGAAAACTTTACACACACACAGAACCACCAGCTAAATAAAACTCTAGAACAAAGAGAGAAGCCAATAAACTGAATAAATCCATCAAGATAAAATGATGACTAGAGAG
>JAQZBX010079863.1:0-13913 GCA_029593785.1 Cabassous unicinctus
ATATCTGTGCTGACCTTGAACACAACCAATAAGATCTCAATTATGAAAGAAAAAAGAGGGCACAGACAGGCTTTAATTAAAACTCACCAGTCTCTGGTGGGGGGTCAGGGAGCACCGCTTGCCTCTCATCTCCTGGCTGGCTTGCCAAATAATGCTACCAGATAGCTCTAGTTTCTGAGCTTTTAGATTCTTGGCTTATGTTGCATAAAAGGATTCAAGGACATGCCATAGAGTAAGCAAGGGAATAAATATCTTATTAAGAAACAAGAAAATGAAAAATGTACATGGTCTGGAGCATCGACTGCAGGTGGGCTGCAGAGTGAGATGCATGTGTGGGACCCCAGGTCAGAGCATTTTTGTCTTTCTTCCTCCCCCTTATAATTTGAGGCAGGGTCCCAGCTTTTCTTACTCTGATTGGTTGCCCCACATGTTTATTCTCAGGGGGCAAATGGTGTGGCCTTTTGAGTGTATCCAGTGCTTTCCCTTGACCCAATGGTTCAAATGGGATATCATTTTTCCAAATGGGATCTCAAAGCTGGCGTTTTGCAGGGTCTTTTGTCAACCTTCTTGTCAGGAAGTTTCCAGGCAGCGTCTCTCGGCCATATGGTCTGTCAGCTGTGTTGTCTGCTAGGCCAAACACCTTTCCCCATTCACCTCTATATATTTTTAATATTCCTTTTGTTTTCTCTAGCTGCTATTCTCTAGAGGGCTAAATTTAGTAAGATTGTTCCCCTGTATACAACTTTCCCTGTCAGATTTCCTAATCAAAACAGGCCCAGGGACCGATGAAGGTAGTTTATATTGATTTCAATGGGCTCTGTAGAGGAAGAACTAAAGACCACTAACCTTCTTTATCACATCTCCCCAAATCTAGGCTTTCCTAATATACCTAGCAGATAGTGCTCTTCATCCAGTTGTTCCATGCTACCCTAAGGTTTTGCCTTCTCAGATGACTTACCCTGATTGGGGAATGATTGAGACTGAAGATGCCATCCTAAACAGGATAAAACTTGTACATCTCCCAGCCCTGGGATCTGAGTTCTCTAATCATCTTCCACAACCTGTGCTGTGTCCCCTCAGGTGGGTGGGTGACTCTGCCAATGTTGTCCAAGACAAAGTGTTCAGTCTGTAAGGGCTTCCTCTCCTTTCTGAGGCCAGGAGTGTTACAGCCCTTTAAGGTATGTGGGGTGAATATCTGCACTGCCCTGTGAGAGAGTGTGTGCTTCTCTCTTTCCTGGTATGCCTTGAGTCTGAATGTGCTGAAGCCTTTTAATGTGGTCTGGGTAAATCTGGATTCGGTTTGACTGCACCCAAGTTACACTCCTACTTGGCATTTGGGCTCAAGCAGTGGCTCTCCAATCTGGGCATGTTGAACCCAAATCCTACTATCCTGAGAATCTTTTGTGTTTTTCAATCACCCCTGCTTCTTTTATGGTGCTCCTCTAGCCTCTGGATTCCTCCAAAAATGTGATCCAAACAGATCCTGACTGATTATTAGCTGCCTAGGGGACAATATGATTGTTAGAGCTCCCTACTCTGTCATCATCTTGGGTCTTTAATCATGATCATTTTAATCATCCTTTGTTACTGTTCCTCCTGTATTTTGGTGTCCTATGATGTTAAAGAAAGTTTGCTTTCATTCCAGTTTTTGTTCCATATAATCAGATCACATCACTGTCTTGATGTGATCAACCCTGAGCTAATATCAGGAGTAAAATTAAGGTAAAGACCCAGAACCCTGATGAATGAATGATTTGGTTGTGATATGTAGAAACTTCAGGGGCAGGAAATGATATCTGAGCCAGTGACCAGATCAATCTTGTCCTAAGATCTCAATGACTTTAGAGTGGGTATGAGTGAGTTTCAGTGGAGTAAATCCATTTACCTATGGCTTCTTTGTAGTCTGGCACAATGGATTGAAAAAATTTATTACCAATAAAAAGGGTTAAGGCCATACTTACCACTCCCTGGTTATTTCTAATAACTTTAGCCAGTGTGGAAGACACAACATTCAGCTATTTAGGTAGAGTTGGAGAAGGAAACCACTGGCAAATGAGCTCACTTGCAAGAGAAACTGCAATGAAACTCCTGGGGTGTCATGTTGGACATGGAAGAGGGTCTGTGGAACCCTAAAGCCCCAAAGTGCTGGAAGTCAGCAAATTTCCAGGAAGAAATTATGAAAATGTGAGAGGATTTGAGAACAGATCTGGAAAGTGTTCTAACTCTACTTGTGAAAAACAAGTCATTTCACAGTTGTGAACAAGGAAATAAAAACTGTTGCTACTTTTAACTGCGAATAATGTGGATTTAACTTATTAAACCCATTTTCTGCATTTAAAGGCTCTCTCCAAGAAAAGCTATCATCCTGGATTCTGTAGTTTGTGGATCATATTACATGTAAAGAAAGTTTATCAGAGAAAAGGAACTCAGAAATTATTTTCTCCTTCTACTGAGTGCTCTCTTTCATAAGAGACTTAACTAAGAAATTTAAAATATTCATAATAATAACTGTTATGCCGTGATTTCACCCCAGGTGGGTCATATGCTTCTCTGAATATACTGGCAAGAAGGATCAGTAAGTGAAACTCCATTAAATCATCCTATTTATCCTACAGTCTTCAGGTGAGGTATATTTTTCAGATTGACTCATTCTATATGAATGCCAAGCTCTTTCTAAACATAAATTTTATTATTCCAGATTGCAATGCTAAACACTTTCTCAGGATCCCTTGAAGCTAGGATTCCACCGATATCCTAGGATCTATAGAAGTGGTTGCCCCAAATGACACATGGAAGACATGAACAACATGAGATGGCAAATGCATGAAAGGTGATGTGATGTTCCAGTGAAAACAATGGTGAATGTTTTTAATTGGTTTCTCTAGACTCTGGAGGTGACAGCAGTTTCCTGATGGGGTAGCTCTTTGAGTGCAGCAGAGGCTTTGGGGTCTGGGAACCACAGAACCAGCAGGTCTTCAACAAGCTTGTTTGATAATATGTTTCTGGACCTGTACTTATGAGTGTAGCCTAGAGTGTGCTCCCTTAGGTGAATTAATGACTCGATTCAAACACTGGTTTTGAATTGCATGCCATAAATATGCTTAAAGTGAGAGTTGAATGGCATAGGGTAAGTGTTCAAAGAGTCAAATGCATGGCACAGCCTGGTTGTGCAATGGGTGAAAATTCAATTCCTCAGATAGCATGAAAATATTGGATGTTTAGTGAATTGTAGTGGGTATAGAAAACATTGAGTATCACACAGTGGATGTGCAAGTATGATAGATGAATGTAACAGCTGTATGTCAAGAAGCCATATTTGGATGATGCAGAATGGGTGTTCAAGGAGGTGCTATTTAATTTTAAATAGTGGTCATTGTATGAAGTAATAATTGAGTTGCATAAGGTGGTGTGTAATAAATAGACTTAAGTAAACCTGTGAAAATTAGGCAACAAGTGTAATTGAATAGCATAGACTTTAGTATCACACAGTGTGGAATGGCCCAGAGTGGAAGTTCATGTATTTTAATACTGCAGAATAGGTGTAGAAGAAGTGAAATTTTAATAGCACACTGTGATTGAGTGAAGTGTGATAGAAGAATGGCACAGAGTGGATGTATAATGAGCCTTTGTGAAATAATACACAGCAATTATGCATGGGGTGAAAACTGAATGTCAGTGTCTGAGAAAGCAGTGAAAGGAATAACATAGCTTTGTTTTGCAGAGGAAGTAAACAGAATAACACAAACAAGTGTTATGCCACATTGAAATAGTAATGATAACACTGGTTTTGCAAGGAATTTGAGGTAAATGTGGCATGCAAGGAGTGACTGTTGAATAACCAAGTGGGTGTGCAAAATGTGGAGGTTGATGGCATAGCCTTGTTCTGTGGTATTTATAAGGTGCATAGTAGAGATGGAGCAGTGACTTTAAGTTGGTAGTTTGTAAAGAATGTGGAAGGATATAAGTTGAGTAGGACAGTTGTGTCATTAGTGGTGGTCAAATATCTCTTGGTGAATTTAGGAAATGGTTGTTGGCTGGCAGAGAGCAGTTGTGGAAGAGTGGACATTACATAGTTCTTAATAGGTATGGAAGGAGTGGTTGCTGAATCACAAACTGAGTGTGAGAGGGATCAAAATTCAGTGGGGATCCTGGGTGTTCAAGCAGTGCAAATGAATGGCACAACCTGATTTTGTAAGTTAAATAGCTCAGTGGTAGTGAGCAACGATGGGAAGTTTAATAGTTCACAAAGACTGTACACAGAATATAATTTGAATAAAATTGGAATGAAAGGTTGATAAGTGAAAACAACAACTGAATGTGCAAGGAGTAATTTGGATGAGGCAAAATGGTGTTCAAGTATACATGTAATTGCAAAATGTGCCTATGCACATGTTATAGTGGAATGACACACATGGGTGTACGATGAGTGGAAATGGAAGTAACCATTTCGTTGTGCAACAGGTTAAGTTGAATAGCACAGAGAGGAGTGCATGAAACAAAAATTGGATGGAGCACAAGTAGTATAAAATTATTATAAGTATTATAAAACGATTATTGGTTTGTAGGCAGTGATAATCAAATTACACAGGGTGAATGTGCAAAGAGTGATATTTGAATAACAGAGTGCAAGAGTGGTGGTTGAATGTTGTAGAATAGGTGGGCAACCTGTAGATGTTGAATGGAAGAGACAGATTTTGCATGGAAGGATAAGTATGTGGCATAAAATGGGTATGCCAGGAGTGGAAAGAAATGGCATCAACTTGTGTATACTGACTAACTCAAATATATACAACAAATGAGAGTAGAACCAAAACTGTGTCTGGGAGTTTGACATTGTTTATGAATCCCCAATAAAGATATTGGATTGTGTTTGTAAACTGGTCTGCTCCTCTGAGCATATTAGATTGTATTAGATACAGAGGCTTCATTTTTACTTGATTAAATTATGATTAAGTCTTTGATTCAGCCAAGGCATTAAGATGTTAAGTCCCCCACCCAACAATGGGGTGAGAAAATGACATGGCAGAAGAGAGAGGTTGAGTTTTGATGCTGGAGCCCTGGGAAGTAAATACACAGAGACACAGATACATGAGGAAAAATAAAACACTGTGTTAGAGACAGAGGTCCCAGGAAAAGAATGAGCCTGATAATCTACAGCTGACCATGTGAAAACAGCAGAGCAGCTGAGCCTGGAAAGAAACAAGCCCTGGGGAGAGAGATGAGCCTTATACCAGACTGCAGCTGAGACCAGATATAGCTGGGACCACAGAGCCTGAACAGGAAAGCAGAAGGCTGAACCCTTGCAGAGACTGGCAGCCATCTTGCTCTAAAACATGACAAAAGACTTTGGTAAGGGAAGTAATTTACTCTTTCTGGCCTTGTGTATAAGCTCCTACCCCAAAAAGTATCCTTTATAAAAGCCAACAGATTTCTGAAACTTTGCATCAGCGTCCCTTGGGCTAATACACTGTGCCATCTAACTATGCTTGTAGAGCCTCTATTTGCAATCTTTAAAACAACCTGGCACACATGTTCTGTCATCTATCTAGGACTCCTTGCATTCCAAGCTGTTCCATTCACCTATTAATCATGCTCACATACTCTGCGTCATTCAATTTATATGCCTCACACATCCTTTGCATGGCATTAAATTTCTAATCATTGCATGTTTTCTCTGAGCTTATATATATTGCCCAAAAAGGCTATACCACACTCTGCCCACCACATTCAACCATTCAACTGCCTCTCCATGAACACTTGTTAAACAAACATACCTTCCACACACCCTTTGTTCCACCCAAAAAAATTCCAATTTTTTGCACACATTTCTGTGCAAATTATCTGTCACTCTGCCTAATCACAATGTGCAATTAAACATCCACACATTGAAACACTTTCCACACCATCCAGCATAACTCTTTTCACACTCACATTTGTGGCTACACTTTAACAGTTTGGATCCCCATGCTAGCTTTGTGGATTTTAAGATGAATGACACTGCAGAAATACCAAGACAGTATGAAGATGTTTATTACTGACATAATGAAACTTCCAGGGGAGAGTAGGAAAGGCATTCCAGGTGACTTGAAAATGACGTTAAAGGGCAAGTAAACGGTTAGGGCTTTTATGTTTATTATGCTTACTTCCTATAGTATTACATTTCCAAAAATGGTGCACCTGCCATTGCAGGGCCTGTAATGTTGAAGATGAGCCACCAAAAATGCCAAGATCCAGGGGCCTGGACAGTCTGTAAAATTCCTAGGGGAAGTTTGGTCAGGTAAGTCAAAGGTCACTCCTGTCAAAGTTATAGAAAATAGCTGTAAAACAGATCCAATCTCTAGGGTCCTAAATACCAAGGCAAGCTTGTGAATTGGATTTTGCAACCTAACCAGAAGTTTTTGGGTGCGTCCTGTGGCAAAAACAAAGCAGGAAGTGAGAGCCACTTGGGTTCTGGTGTCATCAATGAATAGGAACAAAACAATGATATAGTTCTATTGAAAAACAACTGTTAGCAATATATCTTGCTCTTATGCAAACTGACCCATAAGTGGAAATGACATTCAAAGACACCTATAGCCAGTCTAAAATTGTTTGTGCACAGGTAGCACACTATAAAAATCAAATATTTATTTACAACAATGGTGTTCTCTCCATACTAGTCCACGATCTAAAGAGTTACATAAGTTATTGGGGACATTTACATATGTAGCGGATCCACATTCTCCTGCACCACCCATTTCAGCAATAGAGAAAGCAGCATTAATTATATAATAAGTAGGAGCTTCATTGGAAGATGTATGGTATGCTGATGGTTTCTGCAGAGAACCACACCCTTGATGGCACATGATAGCAGTTCAAATAACTATTAACACCATATGGATGGCTGAAGGAGACCATTAAAGCAGTCCATAGGCTGAGCTATGAGCCATCTGGATGGTTATAGTCCATGAGCCTGTGTCAGTCTCCATATGCTCTAATTGCTGGGCTGTGTGTCATAGTCTGATTCTCTGGATGGGATGCTGGCAATAAGAGAAATGGAACAAATTTAGTTAGGACATATGGGGTAAAGCCCTCTGAGAAGATATTTGGGTTAGGGTAAAAAAAAAAAACAACCAATGCCAAAATAACAATTTGGCATATTCCAGCCCATAATTCATTCATGCTTCTGGGAAACCTGGAAGCCAAAACATTAGCTAAAATTAGACCGGTTGATGGAAACCATGATCAAACAGATTGGCTACACTATAAATATGGACAGAAGGGTTCTAAGAGTGTATGGTGAAGCATGTAAAAGATTACATCTGCCCTTGAAATATAGTGCTTTCTTTACAGCCAGTGAGTCCTGTCCAACATGTGCTCAATGGATGCACTCTCTATTCCATAATATGGGGTAGATACCATAGTGAATACAAGCCAAGCAATGCTGAAAAATACAATATCTAGGACCCCTGCCTCTGTCAGATGGACAAAAGTAAACACCAAGCTATGTAGATATTGCTTCAGACATTCTGCAGGGTTTTGGATGATGACAAGCAAATCAAGCCTCAACAATACTAGAACTTGAAAAGTTTCCTGTATGTGTGGGTATCCACAACACATTGTTAGTTACCAAGGCACCCATTTTACAGGTCACCAAGTGCAAGACTAGGTGCAAGAAAGAGAAATTGTATTTGGTGAGTGTGATAACCACTATATGGAAAATGACTTTGAAAAAAAGGGTGAAATGGTAAAGACAAATGAGCTTATATGGTTAAGAGACTTCAAAGTGAGTTGGAGGTCATCCCAGAGGTAACGCTTATGCACATCTCAGCAGGATTTCATAGACTGCCACAGTGGATACTACTCCAAATAGTGGGGCTCCTGAGGGTTCTGGATGCACCCAGTTCTTGTGGTCAGGGCAGATAACTCTGGAGTTTGGTGCCTTGTCAGTGAGCCCTACTTTGGAGTTTGTGCTCCTGAGAGTGACCTAAATATAAAAGCTACAACAGTAAAACTTGCAGAAGAAAATTTAGGAAAATCTTTAAGATCTTGTGGTAGGTGGTAATTTCTTAAACCTTTTCACCTAAAGCATGAGCAACACCTCCAAAAATATAGATAGCACCTCTTCAAAATTAAACATTTTTGCACTTAAACGGACTTTGTCAAAAGGGTGAAAAGGCAGCCAACACAAAGTGAAAAATATTTGGCAATCACATATCCAATAAGGGTTTAATATACATGATACATAAAGAGATAATACCATTCAACAATAAAAAGACAAATGAGCCAATTAAAAAATAGGCAAAGACTTGAAAATATAATCTTTTTTATATTTGGTTGTCCAAGGAAGAAATACAAATGACAAATAAACACATGAAAAAATATTCAACATCACTAGTGATAAGGGAAATGCAAATCAAAACTACAGTGAGATATCATTTCAAACCTATTAGACTGGCCACAACTAAAAAGTTGGAAAACTAAATGTTTGAGAGGATGTGAAGAGGTAGGAACACTTATGTACTGTTGGTGGGATGCAGAATGGTACAGGCACTGTGGAGGACTTTTTGGCAGTTCCTAAAGAAGTTGAATTTGGACTTGCTATGTGACCTGGCAATTACATTGCTATGTATATACACAGAAAAACTGAGATCAGCGACATGAATAGACACCTGTATACTGATGTTCATAGTGGCATTACTCACAATTGCCAAAAAATTGGAAACAACCCAGGTGTCCATCAACTGATGAATGGATAAACCATCCGTGGTGTATACATACAATAAAATATTATGCAACAGTAAGAAGAAATGAAGTCGTGAAGCTTATGACAATGTGGATGAAGCTAGAGGACATTATATTGAGTGAAACCAGCCAGACAAAAAAGGACAAATACTGTATGATTGTGCTACTATGAACTAAATATATTATGTAAACCCATGGAATTAGTAATTAGAATATTGGTCACAAGAAAATAGAATATGGGTAGAGAATGGAAAGTTAATGTTTAATCAGTGTAGACTGGGTTAAAATGTTGTTTGTAAATCTTCAGAAATGAAAGGAAATGTTGTGAGCACATCATGCTGTTTATGACTAGGAGAGCTATATTATGAGGGTATGATAGTGGTTGAAAGGGAAAACCTAAGGACATTTATATTACTGGAAGAAAAGTGAAAAAAATGTAACTTGGGACTGTATAACATAGTGAAACCTCATGTAAAATATTAATATGTGTAATATTGCAGATATGGCTGTTTTTCCAAAATATCAATACTAGTAAACTAGGAAGAAGTAAACAGAATAGCAGCTATATATGGCAGGGGAAGCACAGAGAGACTGAGATGTGATGAGTTTTGCTTATTTGGTTGTGTTTTGTTTTCTAGCATTGTTGTTATTTTTGCTGGAATAATGAAGATGCTCTAAGAATGACTAGAGTGGTGAATGCACAACTCTGTAACTGTAGTGAATACCATTGACTGTACACTTTGGATAGATTTATGCTGTATTAATATCAATAAAACTGATTTGTTAAAAAGTAAATATATCTTCTGGGGTGTAATTAAACTGTATTCTTAAAGAGAAACATATTCAATATTTATATTCTAAAATAAGAGGGGTTAAAAAATAAAAGTGGTAATTTCATATGTAGTTGATTTTCTTTCTTTGCCTTTTGTGGAACTGAGACTTTTCTGACTATGCAGAAATCCTCATGGACCATTACAGGAAGACTGCACATCCCACCCTCATACCTGTCCTGAATCATCTGACACACCTTACATGAAAGCTAAGGAAGCAGCAGGGGTTTCTCCCCACAGACAGAGCAGGCATACCCAGAATTAGTAGTTTGAGACAAAAATGGCACTCCTTCTTTAGGCAATTAGCACTAACTGGAGATTATTAGAGATGGAAGGAAAGCAGGACATACCACTTTGAGTAGGTGCTTGGGGGCCAATAAGACAAAGGACATAACAATCATTATAAGGATATAAAAGATTTCTCCTCAAAATATAGCTTGGTCTGGGCAGAGAATAGTTAAGATGAGAAAGAATGCACCTGTCCTCATGGAGCTGATATTTTTGGGGGCAGATTGGGCAGAAATATTGAACAGGAAAATTAAACGGAGCACAGAGGATGTCATCAGATGATAAATTAATGCACAAGTAAGGGCTGGCATCATGGGTGTGGGAAAGGGGAGCTTGGGGGGAGAAGTAAGGGAATCCTCTCTGAAGAGAGGACATCTGAACAATGAAACAACCTGGGGACAAGTACTGCAGGATGAAGAGACAGAAGAGGTGATGGCTATGAAGTGGTTGTGAAAATGGTGTGTTTGAGGATCAGCCAGAGGCAGACAAACATAAATGCAGTGAGTGACTGGTAGCCAGAGGAGTGGGCAGTAAATGCTGTCACCAGGTTAGAGTTTGATTTTAATTTAAGAGAGAAGTTACTGCAATGTGGGGAGAAGGTTTACCAGGAAGAACAGGTGGACACGCTGACAGGGAATCTTTAAGATGAGGATGTTGATTGCTGCACTGGGGTTGGTGTGTGGGGAGAGCAGTAGAGACAGAGAGAAGGGGTCAGCTCCAGGGCCTGTTCTGCAGAGACCAAGAGGTTGCTAATGCTTGTGTGTGCTGCTTTTAATTAGATTTCTGTTCTCTACCTCTCAAGACAGACCCTGTCATCAAGTACCTGGTGGTCCTGTCCACCCTTCCATATCCTTGTGCTTGGGAGGGAACAGCTGAATGGGGCTCTGTGTACCTGGGGGATGTCTGTGTCCCTCAGTGCTCCTCTGGGGGTTCACTATGAGACCCACGTGGATCTGAGGCCTTTGCCCTGGACAGCTTCAGAGATCCATGAAAGCATCCTCCAGACTCCTACCTGGGTGTAGTGAGCATGGACACCAGCATTTTGGAAGCAAAGGAAGGGCAGGGGAAGGTGGACTTACTATAGAGCCATTCTCTGGAGCTTATGTTTCAGTGGGCTTCTCACCCGACCTCACCTATGCCTGTGTCTACAAATTCACAGACTCTTTCTCATCTTTCCCATATTCTGAAAATATGGTGTGCAAAACCGGATAGATATTCACCTTCCAGATGTCTAATTTTCTTTGGGGGTTCATCAGCCATTCCTTCCATTTCTGCTTTCAGCCTCATTCTTCAACTCTACTTTTAATAGTGCCAATGTGTCCAATGCCAGAACTTTTTCTAAACATAAATCCAATGCTTCTAGTTAAGTGTTCACGTTTTCTGGACCTTAGAGTTCATTTGGGAGAGACAGGAGCTGTGTCAGTGCGGGGTGGACGAAGCAGCCTGACCATCCTGGCTCAGCAAACTGTCAGAAGCCTAACTTGCCTAGGGGAGCAGGGGCATGAAGACACAGATAAAGTTTCAGAAACCTGCTTAACCTGTATAGCCAGGGTGGTTCTGTGGAAGAGTTCCTACCTGGCATGTATGAGTTCCCTTGTTTGATTCCCAGTTCATCCTAAGAGAAGTGAATACATCAGGTTATTTTTATCGGTTCTTTTTTTGTTGTCCCAGGCTTGCTTTTTGTTTTTCTTGTCCCAGGTTTGCTTCGTGGTGCCTCATAAAGACAGGCAGACACAGAGAGCACACAATAATGGACACACAGCAGACAGTGAGTGTAAACAACGAGGAGGGAGGAATAAATAAATAAGTCTGTAAAAAAATAAATGCTTTCATATTTTGAATTTTTAACAAGAGAAATTTTTCTATTTGTTTATTTTACTGGGAGGTCCAGGGGATCGAACCCAGTTCCCTCCATATGGGAGATGAACGCCCAACCATTTGAGCCACATCCATCCCAGAAATTTAATTTTAATGAATAAATATGACTCTTAAATACACCAACAATTTATTAATTGCCTTCTCATTTTGTGCAAGTATCACCTCTAAATATCAATCTATCTATATATTTTATACACATATCAATCACAGTGAAACAAAGACATTTCAGTAAACTGAAATTAATATAAATAATCTAAATCACCTCGGGGTCATGACAAATTGTCTAACATGGAAATTTTCTCAATTAAAAACAAGAGAAATTAAGAAGTATATTTCAAAAAAATTTGTTGACAAGCTTGCCTTGATTAAAGGCAGGAAAGTAAAAAGTATAATAAATTTTGATTTTGTGAGTAAATAACAGTTAAAATTAAAACAATCTAGTTGTAAATTTTTCAACATTTTTTCCAACTATGCTGGTGATGCAGGTAAAGATGAACCATTTAAAAATGAGTAAAAGCGTTTGCTAAGGGGTCCCACTCCCCCCTTTCCCCTCGGGCCTCTCCCCAGCTTACCTGACTGGAAGGCTCTGATACTCTGAACCTCAGTGGTGTCCATACTCTTCCTTCTTCTCTGAATCTGTCAGAACTGCCAACAGGTACGATCCTGAATCCTTACAAAACCCTACAGCAGGCCAGGATTTCCAGCAGGCAAACCACTAAATGAACATTACTCTGGTAAAGTAAGTTTTGCTACACTGCTGCATGAGAAAGCATAAACCACCCTCGCTATCTAAGAAAATGCTGTCAGAGGAGCCAGGACAAAGCCTCCTCTGCCACAGCCATGAAGAGAAAGCTTCTGACTCACCGCTGGCATAGCGGGGGTGCCCCAGGGCCACAAAGGCCTCCTCCATGGTCTCACGGGAACCAAGCCGCGAGCTCAAGCCTGGCAGCGACAAAACCCCGGAACCGAACCACCGGCATTTCCGGGGCGTGCGACGGCCCATAAAGGCCCGCCATGTGCAGTGCACGTGGGAAGCGCCACCCTCCTGGCATTCCCCGCTTCCCGTCCTCTGGATGAGTCGTCGTGGGGGTTCCAAATTCTTCAGGGCAGCAACCAAGCTGGGTGAAGCGGCCCCTGCAGGACAGTCCCCAGGGAAGGCCTCAGGAAGGAAAGACCCACAGGGGCAGGAGCGGGGTGCCTTTGCCCACATGCAGCCTTTGATGTCACAGCCTCCTATTCCCACACCCACCCTTCTGTCAATCCCTGGGTGAAGCTCAGAATACATCACAATGGGTTTCTCTGTGGTCCAATGTGATTCCCCCTGGAGGCCCCGCCTGTCTGAATCCTCCCCTCCTCCATCCCACCCATCTTTGCCCCATGCAGGCATCAGATGGCCACAGTGTGTTTCTGAATTAATGGGGCTCAGTTGGGATCACCTGGCCAGAATCACACCACCAGAAGAAGTAGAACTGTCCCAAGTCAATGTTTCCAGTCCAGGGCTCAGAGAGCTGCAAGGGTGGCAGAAGCCTAACAGGGGACTGCCTAAGAAGGGGTGGTGGGAGGTTGAGGCTCCTCTTTCACCATTTGCCTCTTTGGAACCTTTCCCCAGGGAATCCCTGCCAGGTGCTCACTGTGTGTGGTAGGGGAGGGGCCCCTTCACAACCTTCCATCTGAGCTCAGGGAGAATGAGCCATGGTGTAGGGAATGAAATACAGAGAAGTAAACTGAAAAAAGCAGTATTTCTGACAATTTTGTTTTATGTGTATCTCCTGAAATTTAGACAGATTTATGATCAAGTATGCTAATGTTGCATCTACAATTAAAAATAAAAAAAAAGAAAATTACGATTGCATTTAACTGAATTGTCATTGTACTTAATTGTTTGATTTTTATGGCAATGGTATGGAGTAAAATGTTTAGAGATAATTTCCAAAATCATTTTGGTAACTTAAGTATGTAAAGAATATGGAATTATTTTTTATTAAGGGAAAAGAAAGTAATTTGTCCTAAAATAAATAACTAGTTATTAAAATGAAGAAAATGTGGGACAAAACCTGAAAAGTGTAAAGAGCACAGAACGATTGCCAAAAAGGAATATTTTTTGTTCAAAGTTGGACGATTTAATAGGACTATCTACAAATTTTTTAAAGCCTTATCAAAAATTATAACAATGCAAAACAAAATTTGGACATT
>JAQZBX010079864.1:0-13913 GCA_029593785.1 Cabassous unicinctus
ATTTTTATTTATTTATTTTTTTTAAAGATTTATTTATTTATTTATTTATCCCCCCCTTGCTGCTTGTGCTTGCTGTGTCCATTCGCTGTGTGTCTTCTCTATGTCTGCCTATCTTCCCCTTGCTGTGAGGTCCTGCTGCATCAGCCCCTTGCGCCGCGCGGGCTGGCCTGCCCTCACAAGGAGGCCCCAGGAAGCGAACCCGGGGCCTCACACATGGTAAACGGGGGCTCTATCAGTTGAGCCACACCTGCTTCCTGTTGTGAGGGCTTGCTGCATCAGCCCACTAGGCTGCGCGGGCTGGCCCGCCCTCAAAAGGAGGCCCCGGGAAGCGAACCCGGGGCCTCCCATATGGTAAACGGGGGCTCCATCGACTGAGCCACTCCCGCTTCCCTAATAATGAGTTTAAAGAAAAGCCTGAGGCAAAAGTGTAGAATCTTCTCTGGTCTTTTGTGAGCATGTATCTTGCTCTAGGATTTCCCTGTTTATGTGGATCTGAATATCCTTTTTTCCACTAGGAAATAGTGTTTCCTCCTGGATCTGGGTGCTACATTGTAAGTTCCACAGACAGAAATCCTTTGCCCCGGCATTTTTGGTTTGACTGTTCTCTTACAGTGTTCTAGTTGCCCAGCATTCTAGCTGGCTACAAGCAGGGCAAGTTCTGTGATGGCAAGCTTGCAACGAATGTCCTGGTACAGTCCTTTGGGCTGCCACCAGACAGATTGTCACAGACAAACATGCAACCTAATATGTGCACAAGGGCTACTCTTCTCCCTCTGTAACTGTGACCAGGACTCACACTGGGATAGTGCACAAGGGCTACTCTTCTCCCTCTGTAACTGGGACCAGGCCCCACACTGGGATAGCAGGCTAACTCTGCACTGAATCAGGGAAGGGGTGGGGGAAGAGTCAGAAAGGCACCAGGATGTTTTCCTGCTGGTTTTGTTGCCTTTTTCTTGATTTAGCACATGCCTAGTCACTACAACTCTTTAACTGTTTTTGCAGCTCTGAGAAAGATAGTTCTGCCAGATTTTGCTTGTTGTTTAAAGCTTCTCTGGAGAGAGAGAATCCTGGAGTATAGCACTTTGCCATCTTTGTGATGTCTCATCTTCTTTCTTGTTCCCATTGATGTGCTCCTAGCAAGGGTCAATCCCTCCACTTATGCATGGGTCCCATACACTTTCATTTACTCAGACACTGCTCCAAAAATTCTTCTTTGTCTCCTCTATAATAAAGTTTTCCTTTTCTACTGGTGATTTCCATTTGCATATAAGCATTCTGTTATATTTCTCTTCTTGATGAAAAAAAAAGGAACCCTCTCTTGATCCCACTTTTTCCTCTAGATATTACCCAATTTTTCTTCTTCCTTTTAGAGCAAGACTCCTTAAATAATTGTATGTATTTCCTGTCTACAATTTCTCTCCCCCTATTCTCTCTTTTTTTTCTAGTTTGTCAAAAGTGCCCCAGTTTAATTTTTTTTTATTAGAGAAGTTGTAGGTTTACAAAAAAATCATGCAGAAAATACAGAGTTCTCATACCAGCTTAATCATTAATAATACCTACTGTCATTCCTTAGAGTACTCTAGTTTGAATGATAAATTATATGTTTATCCCGTTTTAGGGAATATAGAACCATTAGATTAGAATGCGCTGTTCTTTCAGTGGCAAGGATGCAGACTTTCCAGAATTTGCACTTTTCACCCACTGTGCTTCTCTTCTATAACAGTAGTAAAAATTTCTTCATTACTGACAAGTGAGAAGGTCTTCTCTCTTCCTATGTAAAGTAAATTCCTCTTCTGATTTCTCTGGAATCTTGTACAATCAGTCTATCTTTCATGCATATTCAACTTCTCAATTGGATTTCTTCCATTGACCCCCAATTATTCTTTAATCTCTTTTATTTTACAAATAAATTACTTAAAAGCTCTTTCTTATTTCCACATGTCTTTTTATCAGCTTTATATACTTTACTATACATGACAGCTGCTGTCCTATCCACTCCTCCCCTTCACAGGCAAACCTCTCCTAGTTGCCACTATTATTTTCTTCTTTTTGTCATGTCCATCTCACTGTACAAATCACTCTTGAATTTAGCTTCCTGATCCATCACTGCACTGAAATTATTCCCGCTGATTTCCAGTGTTCACCAATGTACATGCTTCATTTCCCACCTAAGTTGGTCACTGTTCACTCCTCCCTCATTCTTTTTATTTTTTATATCAATGTTACAATTTACTTCATTAAAACCAGATAATAACTACAATAACAATAAATCTGCTTTGGTCCATGGTTACACTCCCCCCTAATTTTCGTTCAGACCTCAATCTTGGGGGATTCCTCCCAGTCTGTCTTTTTTTCTTTTTTAATATTTATTTTATTTATTTATCTCCCCCCCCCCCATTCTGTCTCCATTCTGTCTTGAACTCACTCCTATGAGGCTCTCCCTGCCCTCCTCCCCCACTGCTCCAGCAGAACTGCTCTTGTTAAGGTCACCTGTACCTCTGTGTTGCTAAAGCCAAAGATCAGCTCTTAATCCTCACTTTACTTATCCTACCGTTTTTGATACACTTAACCACTCCCTCCGTCTTGAAACTTTTCCCCTTATTTTTTAGGATGCTAGATTCTCTTGCTTTTTTTTCCCTCCTACCTCACTGGCTCCTTCTCAGTTTCTATTTCTGGATTTTCCTTTTCAACCTGATCTTATAGGATTGGGTGCCTAGGACTCAAATCTTTCAGGTCTTCTCTCTATACTCACTGCCTAGTGATTTCCTCTATTCTTACGGCTTCAAGTATCATCTATTTGACAACTTCTGGTTTATATTACTATCTAGTATCTTTCCTCTTATCTCCAGATACATATATCTGACACAAATATCTGTCTTCTTGACATCTCCACTTTGTTGTCTTAGAGGTTTTCAAATCTAATGTTTAAGGCTGAACTGATAGCCAATGCCCTTACCTGAATTTTCCACAGGTTTCCCCATCTCAGTTAAGAGTGATGACATCTTTCCAGTTGCTCCAGCTAAACCCTTGGTGTCTCTTTTACTCCTCTCTGTAATTCATACCCCACATCTAGTTCATAAGCAAATCTTGTTGACTCTATCCTCAAAATACATTTCGATCACTTCTCACCACCTCCACTCATTACGGTACTGATCTGAGCCAAAGTTATCTCTTGCTTGGATTATTTCAGTGTCTGCATGATCACCCTGCCTTTGCCCTTGTCCCCCTCCAGTCTATTATCAATACAACATTCAGAGTGATGCTGTTAAAACAGAAGTTCAATCAAGTGAATCCTTAGCTCAGAACCTCCATTGGCTTCCCATCTTAAGTGTTGCAAGTCCCTATTGATCTGGCTCCTGTTTCCTCTCTGACCTTGTCTTCTCACTCACTCCACTCCAACTCTGCTAGGCTCTTTGGTATTTATTGAATGTGGGGTATGCTCCTGCCTCAGGGCTTTTGTAATTATTCTCCAAGACTTGGAACACTCCTTCAGATATCTAGTTATGGCTTGTTCCCCAATCTACTTATGGTTTTATTCAAAGATATACCCTCTTAGTGAAGCTTTCCTTGATAATCTTATCTAAAATTTCTACCTTCTCCAACACTTGCTACCCCTTTCCCTACTTTATTTTTCCTCCTTACCACTTGTCACTTTTAAAATATTATATAATTTATTTTTAATGTCTGTCTCCTTTCTATAATGTAAGTATATTCCAGAAGAGTAGGGATTTTTTTTTCTGTATTATTCACTGCTCTATCCCAGCACTGAGAACAGTATCTGGCATATAGTAGTTGCTCATTCATTGAATAAAATAAATGAATGAATAAGTGATGAATGATTTGTCAATGGTCCTTGCCCACCATGGGCTTTGGTTATAATTTATATTTATTTGTTTAATATTATTTAACTGTATTATATCATCACTGCATGTTCTTATAGAAGAATTAGAAAATGCAGTTCAGCAAAAAGACAAAAATACCTATAATGCCTTTAACCATAGATAACCTTTGTTACATTTTTAGTGTGTTGTGACAGTTTGATATAGTTATGAATTCCAAAAAGAGATATTGGATTATGCTTGTAAACTGGTCTGTTCCTCTGGGCGTGATTAAGTTATGATTAGGGCTTTGATTGGGCCACATCAGTAGGATGTCAGTAGGAGATAAAACTACATGGTAGAGCAGAGGAGTTGGTTGGAGTGTTGAGTCGGAGTTCTGATGCTGAGTTTTAAGCTGGAACCCCGGAAAGTAAGCACACAGAGGAGCCTGGTCGTGAGGAAGGAGAGAAAGTCCCTGAAAAGAGACAAGCTGTTTGCCTGATAGTCTACAGCTGGCCTTGTGAAGATAGCAGAGGTGCTGCCCCAGGAAAAGAGGAACCCAGGAAGCCTGAACCCTCGCAGACATCGGCAGCCATCTTGCTCCAACACGTGGCAATAGACTTTGGTGAGGGAAGTAACTTATGCTTTATGGCCTGGTAAATGTGGGCTTCTACCCCAAATAAATATCCTTTATAAAAGCCAACTGATTTCTGGTATTTTGCATCAGCACCCCTTTGGCTGACTAATACATGTGTATTCTTCTAGAATTTTCTTTTTGTATATCTATACTTATTAATTTTATTTTTTAATACCTTTTTTTATTTTATACTTATATATTTTAAAAATCGTAATCCTGCTATACATATGGTTTTCTAGCATGCAGTGAAAATCTATCAGTGTCAATAAATCTACAACTCTATCATCATTTTTTAATGACTGCATAATAATCCAATGCATGAATGTTTTACAATTTATTTAAGTAATACTCTTTCTGGACAATTATAATGCTATATATATATTGGTTTTCACATTGATGTAAAGGTGCTGGCAGATTTGAACAGAAAGGGCTCTAGGACAAGCATGCTAGAGCAGCTGTTTTCAATTATTTAAAGAATAGGAATGGCTTGTATTTCCTGTAGTTCTGGAAAATAGGACTTGGATTAGTGACTAAACATTAAATGGAGATAAATTTCAACTTGATAGAAATAGTGTTGTAATATTTCTTTTAAAAATGGTAAAAGGGAAGTGGGTGTAGCTCAGTGGTTGAGCAGTACCTTCTTCCTATGTATGAGGGTTCTATCCTCAGTACCTCCTAAAAAAAAAAGAAAGAAAAAAATGCCTTATTGGGGGTAGTTTCCAGAAAACTTCTTTCTGGAAGTTTTCAAGGAAAGACTGATTTCCATCTTTCTAGGAATGCTTCAGAAGGAATTCCTGTTTTGAAGGGAGGTTGAACTAAATGTCCCTGTAATTATACAGTTCTATGACTTCCATAAGTAAATGCTGAAGAATAGTCTGGGGTGATCTTCTCCTGCTGGCTTTATGTGGCTAGATGCTTGTAGCTTCAAGTCTCTTCCTGTCTCTAGGCTGCAGCTAGAGACTATGTCCCTGCAACACTTTGAAGCTCCTTGTGGAACCCAGAAAAGATCAAGTTCTTGAAGCTAATCCATTCCTGTGTGTGGGGTCACTTTTGATTGGATTGTGAGACCCAGGGTGGGTCTTGGTTCTCTTGCTGGAGTCCTTTATAAACTGAGGACTGAAAACAGAGACACACAGAGAATGGGAGCAGAGACAGAGAAACTCCAAGTGGCTGAGAGGCCTGGAGGAGAGGGAGAGATGAGCCATATGCCTGATAGTCCACAGCTGAGCTTGATTTGGGCAGAGCCGCCAGTATGCCCTGCCATGTGCCTGGTCACTCACAGCCAACCTTCTGTGAGACTGTATCTCTGGTGATGCCTTGATTTGGACATTTTCACAGCCTCAGAACTGTAAGATTTTAACCTAATAAATTCCTATTATAGACGCTGTTGCAGTTTGGCAGTTTGATGTAATTATGAATTCCAAAAATATAATTAGATCATGCTTGTAAACTGATCCGTTAATCTGGGCATGATTAAGTTATGATTAGGGCGTTGACTGGGCCACGTCAGTAGGGCGTTGAGCCCCACCCCTTGGTGGGTGGGGAATCAAATATAAAAGGCATGGCAAAGAACAGAGTTGAGGCAGTCTTTTGAGAAGCAGTTTTGATGTTGGAAAGAAGGCCCCAGGAGAAGAGAAGCAAGCCGTTTGCCTGATCATCTACAGCTGACCTTGTGGAGGAACCAGGAGCTAAGCCCGGAGAGAAATGCAGCCCCGGGAACAGAGGAACCCCAGAAGCCTGAACCCTGGCAAACGCCGGCAGCTGTCTTACTCTAACAACGTGGCAATGGTCTGTGGTGAGAGAAGAAACATAACGCTTTATGGCCTGGTATCTGTGGACTTTTACCCCAGATAAATACCCTTTGTAAAGACCAACTCATTTTTGGTATTTCACATTAGCACCCCTTTGGCTGACTAATACAGACGCCAACACATTTGAGGTATAGTGCTTGGGCAGCATTTAGCAAACTAAGACAAGTTCTGAAGATTAATCTTCTTGTGTACAGCCTGGGAACCCAGGGGGTGGTGAGGAAATGAGAAAGCAGATAAACAGAGGTGTTTAGAAGGGTTTTTCTTTTCCCTGGGATTCTTTTATCTCTTCTTGCTCCCACTTTCCTTTTTTTCTTCATCATTTTCCCCTTTTCTTTAATTTTTTCTTTCCCATGTTGACTTCATTTTTTGGTACTAAATTCAGTCCACAGATTGGTGAGTTTGGCTGTGAATTGAGGGCCTAGGGTGTGGATCCAAGCAGCACCCAGTCAGGGAAGGAGAGTGAGGCATGGTCAGAGTTGGGGGAGGAGCAGGGGAGCTCTGGGGATTCTTCCTTGTCCACGTCACCCACCAGACTTTGCCACCCTTACTTGCTGATGTGCTTGCTACATTCTGTATTAGAAGACTCCCAACTGCAAATACCTTCCTTCCCCTCTTGGGATCATGCCCTCCATATTTCTAACAGTAGACCTCAAAATACTTGACATTATTTATTAACCCTTTATGAGTTTCCATAGCCTCTTAGCAGAACTTTCAGTTGGAGAAATAGAGTAGAATGAGGAGGATAATTCTCTTTAGTGTCTACTGCTTATGATGTGTCTGGTTAGCAATTAGAAAGCCACCTGAGGAGGTCCCCAGAGCTGGGCTGTCCTGTATGGTAACTACTGGCCACATGGGGCTGTACAGACCTTGTCACATGGGCAGTTGGAATTGAGATATGCTGTAAGGATAAAATACACACCAGATTTCCAAGACTAAATCTGGAAAAAAAAAGTGTAAAGCACCCATTATTAAAATTTTTTGGACTAAGTCTTTTTTCAATTAATAAAAATATTGAGTATATGTATAACATAAAATTTGTCATTATAACCATTTTAGGTGTAGACTTCAGTAACTTTAATTACATTCACAATGTTGTACTACCATTACCACCATCCACTAGAAGTCTTTTTCCATACTCCAAACAGAAACTCTGTACCTAATAGGCAATAACTTCTCAGCTAACCTCTAATCTATATTCTGTCTCTATGAATTTGCTTATTCCATCCACTTCGTATATGTGGAATCATATAACATGTATTTTTGTGTGGTTTATTTCACTTAGCATAATGTTTTCAAGGTTCATCCATGTTGTAGCATGTATCAGAACCTCATTTCTTTTTACCACTGAATAATATTCCATTGCATGTATATATTGCATCTTGTTTATCCATTCATCTGTTGATGGACACTTGGGTTGTTTCTACCTTTTAGCTGTTGTGAGTAATGCTGCTATGGTCATTGGTGTACACATACCTGTTTGAGTTCCTCTTTACAATTTCTTTGGGTATATACCTAGGACTGGAATTGCCAGGTCATATGGTAATTTTATATTTAACATTTGAAGAACCACCAAATTGTCTTACATTTCTATTTAGCCACTATTTTTTAAAAATTAAAACAATTTGTTTTCAGCAGAGTGGGTGTAGCTCAGTGGTTGAGTGCCTGCTTCACATGTATGAGGTCCCAGGTTCAATATCTGGTACCTCCTTAAAAAAAAAAAAGAATTCATTTGTTTCTATATATTTTTTTGTATTTTAATTTTAGTTTATTATTTTAGCTACTAATTTTTGAAGTAATTTGTTACACAGCTATAATGACAAGATTATATTAATTATGAGTTGAAATAACATTTGAATGTATTGGGTTAAAAAATATTATTAAAATTAATTTCACCTGTTTTTTTTTCTTTTTAAAATTATTTATGTGGCTTGAATTTTTTACTTATATTTATATTGAACAGTGCTGCTCTAGTGTGGTCCCTGGACTAGCAACATCAGCATTTCCTGGGGTCCTGTTAGAAAGGCAGAATCTCAGAACCCAGCCAAGACCTAAAGAATCAGAATCTGCATTTTAACCAGATCCCTGCGGTGCATCCAATTTTGAGAAGCACCTCTGTAGAAGACGTCCTGTCAGTTTAGCAGATGCGTCTGCAATCAGGAGTGCATTCTAGTGCACACAGCACCCAAGGCCACAGCACGCTAAACAATGTGCAAAAGTTTTTTCCATAATTTACTGCTGAGCCCGTTTTTTTCATTTTCCCAAGTATGGACTGCTTTGATTGAGTTGAACTTCCAGAGCGGACTGTTGCCTGATAACACAGCATGTTTGGATGGGAGGTGGTGTGGGGAACCTGGTGTGCCATAGTAGAAAAGGAAAGCATCAGAGAGAAAGACAAAGTCCTTGTTTGCGCACTCAAGTTAATGGTTAACTCCACTGTAATGAGAGAGGCAGTTGAGACAGTGGACTTTAGTTTCTGGGGCCTTGACTTAATTATCTTCCCATCTTGAAGAACTACAGGCACTGGGAATAAATTTAGCCCTTTTATACCCAAGTCTCATGAACTAGGGGATTGAGCCAAATAGAACAAAGCCTGGCATTTTCATTTGTGTCTGGTTTACTCCCCCTTTTCTGGATAAGTTAGATACATCAGTTAGCCTCACTGAAACTCAGTAAGATACCCCACCTGTAAATTATGGATTAGTGTTTCAATAAAAATAATGATAAGTAACTTCGGTAGAAATTTTTAACAGTTTTATTGATATATAATTTACATACCATAAAACTCATCCATTTAAAGTATACCACTGTAGTAGAATTTTTATCATAACTAAGTAGAAAAATAATTATACTTTTCTCAGGCCTCTTATATTAGATTGAACCATACGAAATTTGGATATTTAGCTGTTTTTGCCATTACAAAAATGGCAATTTAATGTGATTTAACCTTAATTCTGAAATGCTCTTTCTCAAAATTCTTTCAGAGTATGAAGATATTTTCTTAGAGAATTTTTAGTTAGTGTAATATCATTGCATATTTCATATCTCTCTTAGCATTAAAGTAGTAGAAGATATGTTAATCTAGACTAGACCATTCTATTTTTCCCGAATACCTCTTGTCATCCTGTAATTAATTTTTCACTTGAAAATTAGATTTTTTCGGCCAATAAGCAAAGATAATCAATTTTTTCTGATAAAGATTTTTTTTTCAATATTTAGGATAAAGAATTGATACTTGAGGGACAACTAAACATGGATATCTTGCCATATTAAAATTATGACATTCATAAGGAAAATATGTATGCAATAAAAATCAGAAATGTAAATGGAGAAATGAATAATAAACATAAGATAAATAGCACATCTCACACTTTCACAGGCCCAGTGAGTTCCTCTAACTGAAAATGAAATGTGAATATTAAAACTCTATTTTATATCCTACTCTCAATTTCTTCATAACACAATTGAGAAATATATGTTTGATGGAACCAGATACCCATTTAATATGTACGTGTGTGTGTTTGTGTGTGTGTATTCTCTTGGTTAGAGAGAAATTTCTTATGCTGCCCCTGCTTGTTTCTTGTCAGGCCTCTCGGTGGGGTGTGTCTCTCTCTCTTTCCCTTTTTCTCTTTCTCCCATAAACCATTATGCCTCTTACAAATATTGAAAAAGAAAAGGAAAGGTTAGTAATACTGAGCCTCCAGTGACACAGTGTGGATCAAATGTTTGTCCATATGCCGAGGCTTCTCCCTGGATGTTGCTGTGGAAGTGCTGTGAGTTACCAGTCTCCGGAGAGTCCCAGTCATGCTCTGTGAGGAAGCCGGTGGTTTTCCCATGCCTTCCGGGCTCAGCACTAGTCCTTTCTTACTCATCATTGCAAAGTAAGTTTGGCCAGATTTGCAGCCCCAGTGCCTAGCACCCGTGTCAGGTACTTACCTAAGTCCACCACTGATGTGTTTTAGAAGTGAACTGAATGAGCTTTTTAACTGATTCGAGCATGCATTGTATGGGGGAGAAAAAATGAAAAGCTTTTTAAAAATAGATGTCAGGAATGCAAATCAAAACCACATTGAGATACGACTTCATATTCACTAGGGTGGCTGTTTTTAAAAGAACAGGAAATAAGCATTGGAGAAGATGTAGAGAACTTGGAACCCTTGTGTATTGCTGATGGGAATGTAAAATGGTAGGGCCACTGTGGAAAAGCTTGGTGGTTCCTCAAACAGTTAAGCACAGTATTACCATATGACCTTAATACTGAGCAAAAGTGGGTTCTTCTCTCCCAATGCATCTTTAAAGCCAATTCCTGATGTTAATGGACAGCTCTGGGTTCAGGGCTTCTAGGTTCTTGGCTGTTGGCATAAAATAATTTAAGGACATGCCATAGGGTAGGCAAGGGAGTAAAGAGTTTTTTAAGAAACAAGAAAACGAGAAAAGTACATGGTTCGAGGCAAGGATCGTGGGCACGCTGCAGACTGAGAGACCTGCACATGGGGGCCCCAGGTTAGGTCCTTTAAGGCTTTTACTCCTCCCCCTGAATAATGTTGGGTAGGGGCCCCAGCTATTTGTTGTTTTGATTGTTTTTTCCACCTGTCAGTTCTCAGGGGGCCAATGATGAGGCCTTTTGAGGGTATCTGGAACTTTCTCTTGACCCCAAATGGAATCTCGTTCCAATTGGGGTTCTCATGGCCTGGGTCTCGGGGGTCCTTCTGGCACCCTTTTTGGCAACAGTCTTTTGCTCAAGGAGTTTTCAGGTGGGGTTTCATGGCCATGTGTCTAGTGGCGATTATTTTCTGCCAGGTCTCAGCTGTGACTCAATTTCCCTTTCCCTAAACTGACCTGCCTCACTGAGACACAGCGGTTTCAAAGAGAGAAAGAGTTTTATCTGTTGTGCAAGCAATGGAGCACAGTGGCCTCCTGGCCCAAATCTGCCTCTCTGATCTGCAGAAATTCTAATATTTTGTAACATTAGGATACTAATGAATAATTGGGGTGGAGCTGGACACAGTTTCCTTCATTCAAAAACATTAAGGGGCTGAAGCAGACAGACAGGGGTACAGTAGCAAACTAGGGTCAGTCACAAGGATTTGGAATAGGGGTATACAAAACAAAGGTCAGTTACAAGGTCTTTCATATGGATATTAAACAGAGGTGGGTGGAGTGGTTACCATCCCAATAGTAAGTACACACAAGGATGACCTCAAATTTAGAATTAACATCACAATAGTAATATACACAAGGGTGAGCCTAATCTATAAAAAAGGGTAAGGTTAATCTAGAATTACCTTCATAAAGGTAAACATATACAAGGGTTAAGTCTAGAGCAACCATAAACAGGGGTGGGACCTCTCTAGCCATCTTCAGTAATTTCAAGTATTAAACTTTTGCTATTTTATAATATAAAGGCATCTATAGAATGATTTAGTAATCATAATTATTTGTTAATTCTTAACCCTCGGTTACAATTTGGCAATCTCACTCCCAGCCAAAAGAATTGGAAACAGAAACTTGAACAGATACTTGTACACCATTGATTATAGCAGTATTATTCACAATAATCAAAGTGGAAGCAACCTATGTGTCCATCAACAGATGAATGGATAAACAAAATGTGGTGTATCCATACAATGGAATATTCGTCATAAAAGGCAATGAAATTCTTGCTTTTTATGACTACATACAGGGTACAAAATGGATGAATCTTGAAAACATTATGCTTAAGTAAAATGAGTCAAGACGCAAAAGGACACAGTGATGGTTAGGCCAATGTGTCAACTCGGCCAAATAATGGTGCCCAATTGTTTGGTCAAGCAAGCACTGGGCTAATTGTAATACAGGAGCATTTCATGGACTTTAATCATCAGTGAGTTTATTGCATAGATGTCTGGTTACATCTACAATCAACTGAGGAGAACTGCCATCAGCAATGAGTGACATTTCATCTAATCAGTTGAAGACCTTAAAAGGGGAAGTGATTTCAGCATTCAGGGAAAGAATTCCCATCTCTATTTCAGACAGCCAGAGTCACCTGGGGAACTCAACGAGGACCTTCATTGGAGCCCCTGGTTTGCAGCCTGCCCTACAGAATATGGACTTGTATATCCCCATGGTCATGTGAGACAATTTTATAAAATCTCATATGTTTATAGATATCTCCTGTCAGTTCTGTTTCCCTAGAGAACCCTGAATAATACAGCTTTGTACCAGGAGTGGTTCTTGAGAAACAGAATCTTTAAAATGAAATAATGGTGGAAGGAATACAAAGTTGGATCAGGCTGAATTTATTGATATAGGCTCACTAAACAGAGATTCTGGATTCAGTGTTGTAGCTTGAGGGGTTAAAAAGGGCTCTAACAGTTTGTTTGGGTGGCTGGTTGAAACATGTACCAAAAGATGGCCTAAAAGGTGCCTGATTTAACCTGGTGTACTGTAGGTGAGGGGATCCAAAGGCTTAGAGAGAAGGGAATTCTAGAATGGATCCACCATTTAAGACCTGCTCATCCACCCAAGGAATGTCCAGAAGACACACCTTTAACCAGGACTGTGAGGAATAAATTTGTGAGACTAACTCCATCTTCCCTGAAGAGCTCTGTGGTTGCTCTTCTCTATAGGTCAGATATTACTGTGGGAACTGCTGTCATGGAACTAGAATCCTTAAACACTGTGGGGATAATTGGATCTTGGGCTGGCAGAAGCCAAGTAGCAGCACTTAATTGCCAAAGATAAGGTGGGCATGGTTACCACAATGAAAGGTAGACTCAAAACAGCAATCAAAAGAGTCTGAGTCTGGGAGCGTGTGTAGCTCAGTGGTTGAGCGCCTGCTTCACATGTACGAGGTCCCAGGTTCAATCCCCAGTACCTCCTAAAAAAAAAGGTCTGAGTTGCATAGACCTATGACATTGGCTAATAGATCATGTGGTACCTAGAAGTAAAATAGATGGGCAGTATACTAAATTCCTGCTTGATCTGTATGAGCAGAAGAGTTCTAGGTTGAGTGAACAAAACCCTAACTTGAATTACAGAAACAGAGAGTCACGGTCCCTTAATCAATCCCAGACTTGAGACAGTGTACAGACCCAGAGCTCCTTGAATGAGGGGAAGGCCAGTGCCCCTTGGGGAAGGATCCTATTACACTGCCAAAAATTTATACTGTTAATCTTCCTCCCAACTTTCCCCAAAGAAATCTATGGCCTTTTACCAGGGTAACAGTGCATTGGGGAAAAGGAAATGGGTCAGATATTTTGGGGTTTATTAGACATTAGCTCAGAAGTGACCTTAATTCCAGAAGACCCAAAACGTCACTGTGGTCCAACAGTCAGAGTAGGGGCTTATGGAGGTCAGGTGATTGATGGAGTTTTAGCTCAAATCCATCTCACAGTGGGTTCAGTGGGACCCGGACCCAATCTGTGGTTATTTCCCCAGTTCCAGAATGCGTAATTGCAATAGACATACTCAGCAACTGGGAGAATCCCCACATTTGATCCCTGACTTGTGGAGTGAGGGCTATTATAGTAAGAAAGGCCAAGCGGAAGCCACTAGAACTGCCCCTACCTAGCAAAATAGGAAATCAAAAGCAAACCAGGTAGCCGATGTGGCTCAGTGGTTGAGTGCCGGCTTCCCACATATGAGATCCTGGGTTCAACCCCTGGC
>JAQZBX010079865.1:0-13911 GCA_029593785.1 Cabassous unicinctus
AAAAAAAAAAAAAAAAAACACATACCACCATGCATTCAAATTATCAGTGTTCTGTTAGCTGGAAGCTACCAATTACTAGATGGGCCATCTCACTTAAAAGTGTCCACTATAAAAAGTTCATTTGTCAATTGAGAGGAAGAAATAAGTCATTTCTGCAAAGCTAGGTAAGGAACAGTTCCCACATGTTTGCACAAAACAATGGGGACTGGTTAAGTTTATACCACTTTCCATAAATTCACCTAGAGAAAATCAGATACACCTGTATTTTTAAAGCAAAGAGAATGAGGGGAAGGAGGGAAAAGCAATTTAACAAGTTATCCAGACACACATTACCCAGGATGAAAGTCCTGTGATAATCTCAAGTCTGTCATGACCAAAAACATATGCACCAAATCAAAATTTAATTACACCGCACAACACAGTTTGGGAGTTGTGCTTCATATTTTATGGACTGCTTTGCTTTTGACAGGACAGTTTCCTGAAGGAAAGTTCCAAGAATTGAAATGTTACAACACCGGCATACCAGAAAGTGTTTCCTGATTTTGTTACAGGAAGTGACATCTATTATAATTAACATTCACTTCGCAGGAGTCCCATTTAAAATTTCTTGTTGAACATTATTTGTTCAACAATAGTACACCTAGGCAATGCTTTTGTTAAAAACCACCACCACCAAAAAACCACTTTCATTTCAGTATCATAAGGCTTAAACATTATCGACCAATTCACAGTTGTTAAAATTTCCCTGGGAAGGAAAACAACTGCCCCCTGATAAACTGGGGTGTGTCTAGTGGGGAGAGAGTATGTTGAGTTTGGGGAGGGAGCCCACAGGGAGTAGGAAGGAATAAATTAAAAATCCAGGTCCTTGAGAAGAAACAATCCTTGGGAAAGTGCTGCATGATCAAACACTTGGCATTACTTCTTGATACTTTTTGGAACTAAAAGTTAACTTTTCTTTCCAAGTAATCAACTTACCATATATGCAATCTTTTATTTTTATTTGCGAACATAGGTACATCTGGGCATTTCAACTAAAAGTATGTAGAAACATTTATGAAGGTAAATATCTGCCTTCTCCACCAACCTCCCAGGTGATTCAGTAGGAGGGAAAACAACATGTGTATATAAGAGCATATATTATATCAAAATTTAACAACCCTGCACGACACAGTTTATATGATATTCGTATACACACACACACCCCACTCTACCAAGCGTGGCCCCTGGGCCTCTCGCCTCAGAGACTGCAGGCTTCACCCTGGACCTGCCCAATCAGAATCTCTTGGGAGGAAGGGAGGCAGAATTTGCATGTTAACAAGTGGTCATGGTAATTGTGTCTAATTAAGTTTGAGAACCCTGAACCCAATATGACATTACCCCTAAGATATTCTTTTACTTTCATTTGTTTTCTTGCCAGTCTAGCAGTAGGCAATACTGAAAATAAGGCAATATCCTTCTGGGTAAAATAAAGTCAAGCAAGTGACTAGAGTAACTACTTTAACTGTCCCCAGCCTACCCAAACACAGGATCATGTGGCTTACAAGTTTCCAAGCATTCATCATATGAGTCATTAAGGAAGAAAGCAATTCTTGGTACTTTTTAGACTGTGGTCAAACTTTGGGTGCCCTTTGGAAATATAATACTTAATACCAAAGTAAAGACAATTTAGCTGTCCATAGATACAAAATATATCCCCCTCCCCCCCCATTTGCTTCAGTTCCTTTAGACAGGACAATGTCACCACTGGGATTCCCTCTTAATATATTAAATTTTTTTTTTTTAAAGATTTATTTATTTATTTATTTATCTCCCCCCTTGCTGCTTGTGTTTTACTGTGTCCATTTGCTGTGTGTTTCTTCCGTGTCTGCTTATCTCCCCCTTGCTGTGAGGTCTCGCTGCATCAGCCCACCGCGCCGCGCCGGCTGGCCTGCTCTCACAAGGAGGCCCCGGGAAGCGAACCCAGGGCCTCCCATATGGTAAAGGGGAGCTCTATCCATTGAGCCCCACCCGCTTCCTAATATATTAAGTTTAACACCAAATGACTGCTTTGAGTAACAGCCTTAAGAATCTGACAGTTCATTTCTAGTTAAATTAAAAATAAAGCCAATAAAACAACAGAAGAAAACAACAGAACTTCATCACAGAACAAGGCTTTCAGGCCACCAGGTTAAGCTTTAACTCACTGTGGATAGACAAGAAAAGGGAAACGTATGCACAAGGGGAGGGTTCCCAACACTGATCACTGCCAAGACACAAAAAGTCAGCACTTGGATGGTTTTAAAGTTCATCTTTACTTTTGGGTGTCCAGAGCATTAACACCAAAACTTCGAAATCTTTTATGTTTTCCACTGGAGTTCTAAATCTCAACTTAATCTGATACATTTATATTTGAGCAAAACCTTACTGGACCTTCTACCTGCTGTGTATTACCTTGAGCAAATGAATATACATGTTATAGTCATGATAAAATGAATTAAGAACAAGACACTGAAGCAGAGCTAAAATACTACCACTTCAGCTTTTCCCAAAACTTTTTTCACTTAAATAAAAAAGATAAGCAATCATTTCAGCTGTAAAAGAAGTTATGCACCCATCCTTTACCAATAAAATGTAACTGAACCACAACAAAGAAATTGTGATACCCAAGCTCACTATGCTTATATTTCTGAGCCAAAGAAACTTTGTCCTAAAGGTGCAAACTGAAATTCCAAGTAATAATCAGAATGTAATGATGCCTGCAGTCCCTTACCATAACTCATAAAGAAGAATATGTTGGAATTATCAGAATATGCTTACTTGCCAATCTTGGAAAAGAAAGGAAAGGGATAGTTTGCTAATAGAAAACAAAGTTCTTCTATTTAGAAGTAATGACATATATTACACCTCAAAGCAGTAGTGAAACTAATTAGCTTTGTAATCCTACATAGATTTGGATGTTCAAAACAAAATTACAGGACCAGGATGACAGAGATTTCTCTCTTATTAATGATTAAAACACTATCTTTCATTACTAAGTAACTTTGAAATTTAATTTTTTTAAAATGCAGGATTCATTCCTATTTTCAAAATAGTATAATGCCAGCTATTGAATAATAATTTTTCCTGGTATGATATAGGGTGCCCTAAATCTCTCATGATATCCCTTAACTAATTTGAAAAAGCGCACCCCTACAAAACAGCTGACTGAAAAAAAAATGACTCATTCCTCCTTCAGTCTTTATCACGGAGGAAGTGCTAGGCTATGAGTCAGGAAGCTCAGCTGGGCTCTCAGGATGAAATAGAAGGAAATCACTTAGGAGACCTGTCTGTGTTTCTCTTCTGTCAAGGACACAGTTTACAATGGTGTCGTAAAGGAAAAAAATGAGGACATTCGCTGGGTTGAAATGCTGCATAAATTATTCCCTTCTTGAAATCACTTCCTTGAACTGTACTTTCCAAAATGCCATAGCATTCTTCTTTGATATTTATTCATATTTAATCAGAGCTTCTTTGTCTTCATGAATTTCTCCCAAGGTAATCAGTAGCTCATAAGGAGTGGGGGCCGAGGACAGGTGCACCACTGGTTCTATACCAGTTTCAGAGCTATGTTGCACTAGAAAAGTCTCCCTCACGAGAGTCAGAGATCCACCAGAAACTGGCTTTATAATAATCTTGGGAACAATCTGATTTTGCCTCTTAATAGATTTTTTTTTTAAAAGCTTCATTAACATTAACTTCAGTCAAATTCAAAAGAAAAAAACTGTGGGAGAATTGACTAAAAGTAATTTCCTTTTGCAGTCTGTCTGAAAGTGCTTTCTTCTGCAAGTCTCCTAAAGAAGTAAATTCAGTTCTCCTACCCCCAGCCATGCTTCCCCTATATCGTGGGGCAAGGGGTGGGGTTGGGGTCTTCTCAGGTAGCTCATGGTGCTTTTCTAACTGGTTAATCCCTGATAGTAGTTGAAGGTATATATTCCCCTCTAGAATTCAGGTATTGCGCCTCAATGAGGGAGCTATCGGAGTTGGAAATCTGACAAAAGATCCCCTTTCTGTTCTATCCATCAACAACCACTCCTCAATATAAAGCAAACTAATCCACATAGAAAAAAGATGGCTCTGTAACTGTTAGGTTTCCATGCCCATACCCTACCCACCACAGGCTTACTAGTTCCCAAAAAGGGCATGCCAGTTATGGCACTTCTCCAAATGCACAGTCTCCATGTGCTTAAGATCAGAACTTGGAAATTGAAGCCATGATCTGTAACTATGTCACATTAAAGAAAGCCAAGTTTTTTACAATTCTCATAAGGAAGTATAGTCTGTGTGTCTGTGATGTTTATAGGTTCCAAAGAAAGAACACACTAATCTAGGAGCTGAGGCATAGCATATGTCCTACTTTAACTGATGTTACATTTCTAAGTGACCTCTCTCCATAACACCATAAATTCAATAACCCAAATAGCCACTGTTTTCAAAATAGTGTGCAAAAAATCTTTAATTTTTAAAACCTAGGCAATTCACATTTTACTCAATAAATGTGTTCTAAGAGACAAAACTAACCAGAAAAACAAAACAAAATTAATCAATGTCCTACTTTTAGGTTTTAGAATGAGATAGAGGAATACATAACCACAATGTATAAAACTTCAAAGACCAAGAAATATTTACGTAGTCCCTCTCCCATTCAAAATACTTCTGGTCTATATACAGGGAGCTAAAAAGTGTAAGATAATATCTTGCCTTAAGGAGCTGATTATAGAGAAGGGAATACACAGCCTACTTCCATGAAAAATTAGTCATACACCACCCATATCAAATCAAGAATGACATTACCTGAAAGCAAGGCCAAATAATGAGGGAAAAGTGCCACGATCAGCTCTTATATTCAACTATCAGTGCTACAAAATCCAGTTTCATCTATGTTCCTAACTTCTGCTATTAAATCATCAAATTCTTTAAACCACGCACAATGAAACCACTGTGGTTTGAACAAACAGCTGCAGGTCTTTAGGTCCAATGAGTCCAACAATCTAAATTAATTGTTTCAAGAGTAAACAAATACTGTGTGGCACATGGGCAAGATTTTACTACCCTAGATTATACATCACAGGTGATGCTTTGGTTTCTCTTTGCACTACTCAGGGAACCTTGGCCTAGCTTTGGGTTTTCCCTGAAACCCAAAAATATCTGGACTTGTCTCTCCATTTAGTCTCTCTTCTTATCTCAAAGATTACCTACTCTCCCATAAAGAACATGTTGGAAGGAGCTTGGACTACCATTCCAGGTGTTACTTGAAGAAAACAGACATTTGTAACATGTGAAATCTACCCTCAACATGCAGGCTAAGGAAACAAAAGACATAATGGCCTTGCATCTTTGTTCCTGGTTCAAGGGCATGTCTGAAGGCCAGGTGGAGGGCTGGAGGAGCTGAAATGTGTGCTGTCCTCCTATTTCAAGTCCTACTATACTGATAACTCAAGACTATTACATCTTGTAGCAAAGCAATTTTAGCAAAAATTGCCTTTTGTACGCTGATACTGAGCCTCTGCTGCTCCCTTTAAAAACCTCACCACAGCATTAAAGAGGCAGCATGTTAAGTGAGGAAGTGCTGCAAAGGAGCTCCAAGTCTTAGCTCCACCTGTGTGACCTCAGCAAGAAACAGCCTGGCTTCCTTAAAGGGCCAAAATGAGATATTAAAAGTACTTTCGTAACCGAGAAGAGTCAATGAGGAAACTGAATTAAAGTTGCTTGGCCCAGCTATTATTTTATTTTTATCATCAGTTTAATGGCTCAGGGATTAGAATCACTCAGATCTGGGTTCAAATCTCAGAGCTATATTACAGAGCTCTGTTAAGATGGCATTTATTTAACTTCTTAAATCAACATATCTTAATCGGAGTTCTCTTTGGCAGTTTTGGTGAAGACCATGGATTCGCTCAGAATGTTTTAAAATGCATTAAATAAAATACAGACGATTACAAAGGGAACAAATTATATAGAAACACACTTAATATTTACAAGACAAATTGGTAGTATATATGTTTTTCTTTATTACTGAATTAAACAAGTTAAAGCAGCTCCTTGATTTCATGACAGTGGTAAGTGTAAAAGTATTTCAAGATATCTGCAACAATTATAGTGATACAGGTAATAAACTACTACTACAGCTTTTCTGTCTACACTGCTACTAGAAAGTAATACTAAATTTTAGAAGTTAGTAAAAATAAAGATGCAACTTCTGTTTCTCATTCAAGTTCTTCCATTACTTGACCCCAGTTTGAGGAAGCCCTTTCTTAGATCAATAAATTGGGGGCAGGGGAAAAACTACTTACAGAGTTGAGAGAATTAAATATAAAAAGCATTTAGGAAGTACTTTATATAGAAAGGATAGTTCCGTCCTTCCTAGAAAGTTCTATTTCTTAGGAAAATTTTTCAAAATCTCATCCAGCCCACACTTCAACATTAGAGCCTCTATTTCTGTAAGTGTTTCATTTGGGTCTTCAGACCTGAAATTAGTTTAGCCTTCTGAGACATCCCAAAATCACTATACTACTTTATATATCACCATGAAGAGTGCTCCTTTTATTTTAAATGAAGGTCAGAGAAGTGAGAACACAGTGCTTTCTAGTTAAAAATGAAAAAAAAAAAAAAAAATTTGCATTTAACTCCTAAGTTTCCTTTAGCACGAAATGCTGTCATAACTAAAATGAAATCACACCACAGAACCGTTTTAATCTTATAATAATTACCAAAGCCTTGCCATCGCTATTTTTTTAACGTTCATTCCAAAGTAACCAACCATGTACTTGCGTGAGCGTCTTACATTGGTGCTCCTGACAGCAACTGCAGTTCATTATCCTCAATCCCCTTCACCAACCCCAGTACATTCTCGGTGTCTGCCTACTCAGCAAATTCACTCGAGCTACGCCGTTTTATGTGAAACTGTACGTTTTAGCAGAATTTTTCAATCACTCACCAGGCAAATTCTCATCCACCATCTCCAAGACCAACTACGTTTTACATTAATTGTATTTCTAAATTTCCGCTCAAGACCTCAATGAGAAATCAAGAGAACCAAAGGAAAGGTGCACAAAGAAACTAAATGAAAATTTGGTTAAAGGTAGACGCGTTAAATCAACTCGATTTCCCTCTAAATTAGTTCGTTTTTGGAAGAGGAGGGAAATTTAACTTTAATTTCAACTTTAACTCAATTCCTCTCTCCACTATGCAGAAACTGTCTAGTATGCTCGCCAAACTGTTTTTTATCGGACATTAAATAATGAACCACAGCATCGGGAATGATGAGAAAGCAATGACAAAGCTGCTTCCTGCCCGTCTTCTTCCCAGCACCCCAACCCTTCCCCCCCACAACCTTCAACACCCGGACCATTAGCCTATTTTAAAAGTTTCTCTCGGTGCCTGGCTTACCTTGACTGGGCTGCCATAATTCAGTTTATAGAGCCAAATGTCTTCTGTCCATTAGCGCTTTCAACCCGCGGGCCCTTCTGCCAGCGCCTCGGTCACCATTTGACGGAGCCGGGCGGGGACGATTCCCCAGCGCGACTCCCTCCAAATGTTACGGGACTACCTGCTCCCGAGCCCTCGGCGTCCTCAGCGCAGCTTCGGGCTCTGACCGTATTGGTTTACACTAATCCTGATGGACATCCGGGCACCGGGACCTCTGCAGGCGAAATACACTTTTTACGAGCCCGGGGAACGTCGCGTCTGAATTCAGACCTAGTTAAGCTCCGTCAGGGCGAATTCTAAGAAGATCACCCAAGAGACTCACGCTCAAAACCCGCCAGGGCACAACGCCCACCAACCAACGCTGGAAAACGAGTCAGCGCTGGAAGGTTAAGGAAATCTGCTTTGGCTCACTTGAAGTTGTCCGGAGTTCGCCTGCATACCCCCTGTCAAGAAAGTTCTGGTGGTACGGTCCGCCTCCTTAAATGGGCAAGGCGCTCCGCCGGCTGGAGCCGGAGGCTGGGCCGGGTGGGGACGCGGAGCCTGAGCGAGGGCGCGGCGCAGCTGGTTCGCCGCTGGGCCCCGCCTGCAGGTTGCTAGCTAGTGCACCCCTGCCAGGTTTTAACAATGTACAAACACACACCGCCGGAACACCCAGTACTCGGCCGCTCAGAACTCCAGCTCCAATTTGAATATTTGTTGAATAACGGGGCCCAAGAGGCTGCAGTGAACAGGAAACAAAACCACAGCAGTAAAACACGTTCGCTACTTTTGATCATTCCAATGCTTGCAATCAGGAAATATGCAACTAACGGTATACTTGCTTTACTTTGTTTGCTTTCAGTTTTGATTTCATTAAATTCAGGCAAATACAAAACGCTGTCCCTTTTTTGGATAACATGCAGATTACAAAAGAAACAATTATTCATTTTGGTCCTTAAGCAGGTTATCAAGGGATTGACAAATTGGGGGGAAAAAACCTGAAGATGGAAACCAACAATATAGTAAAGCACTATAAGTGCAACGAAATCGCTTCCTACTACAGGACCAGGGAAGTCATTTAAGCTGTTCTTAATGATAAGCAGGAAAGAATGCCAATGGGCAAAGCTGGGGGGAGGCCGTGCTTCAGCATCTCCTAGAGACCAGCGCTCTAGGTGCTATAAACTCTTGGAGGAACGCTGAATGAATGCGAGCCTTGTGAACTCCCCATTCTATCTAGAATAATGACAATGTTTCCCCCCTCACAAAGAGATACTTCGAATTGTATTATTCAGAAGCTATGGAATACACAGACATGTTAAAATGTGGCACTAAGATTACCATGTTAGGGAATTGGGGGAGTGGGAGAGGCAATACTAATTAACCTACCAACTAGTGATCCTCAAAGTATGGTTCCTGGACTCCTCCTGGGAGTCCCCAAGAGGTTGAAACTATTTTTAGAATTACACACAGACATCATGTGTCTTTTTTCACTGTGCACTGTGCACAGTGCACTTGCACTGATGGTGCAAAAGCAATAGTGGGGAAAAGTGCTGGCTTCTTACCACTAAGCAAGGCAGTGGCAGCAAACTAATAGTTACAACATTCTTCACCACCACACATTAGCAGTTAAAAAAAGAGAGGCCAATTTCCTTCAATTGTCCTTGATGAAGCAGTCAGAATTATTGCTTTTATTAAATCTTGACCCTTTAATACAGGTCTTTTTAATGTTTGTGTGTGAGACAGAAGCACTTCTGCATACTGAAGTACCATGGCTGTCCAAAAGAAAAGCTCTTATGTAACTGAGTTGCAAGCTGAAGTAGCTGCTTTTTTTCATGGACTACCATTTTTACTTGAAAGAACTGATAAACTGTGGTTATTCTGACTTGGGTATCTGACAGACTTTTTCTCAAAAATGAACAAAGTGAGCCTGATTCTTCAAGGAAAACAACTGACAGTATTTGTTGCCAATGATAAAATTTGAGTCAAGCATTTTTTAAAATGTTTACATCTGCCACTGTGCGTTTAACAGTTTAAAGACTTTTCTGATGAGATTGGGATGATAGTATTTCAGACTTTTCTGATGAAATAAGGATAATAGTAACAAATGTGATTTTATAAGATCTGCATAACTTAATAATATTTTCCAAATGACCAATGCATACGGTACAAAATCGTGCATAGGTAATGATCCATTCAAAGTGCAAGACAGACCCAAACGATAGTTCAGATTCCACATTGTAAATAACCTTGAAGAAACTGACTAATGGAGTGTTGGTATAATACCAAAAAGCTATTAAAATATTCCTCCCTTTTCTGTGTGAGGCTGGATTTTTCTTCTAGACTTAAACCAAAACAACATTTGCAACAGATTGAATGCAGAAGCAAATATGGGAATCTAGCTGTCTTCTATTAAGCTAGACAGTAAAGAGATTTTCAAAACATGTAAGATAATACCATTCTTCTCACTAATTTTTTTACTTTGTAAAAGTTATTTTTTAATAAAAACATTTTTATGTTAACATGAATGAGTTTATTATTTTAGATAAACTAATATTTTAAATATCTCAATTTTAATGTTTAATACAGTAAATATTAATAGGTATAACCCATATATACAAAACACCTTGGGGCCCACAGTAATTTTTGGAGTACAGAATAAGTCCATGTCATCCACTAATACTTCCCTGTCTCCCGCATACCTCTCCACAGTTTTCAGGTCTTTTTATTAAGGATAATATTATACTACAGATATTACCAAGTAACCTCCTAGCACCTAGATTAGTTTGGGCAAAAAGTGGTCAAATCACCTGAGGCACGTGTTAAAATGCAAATTCTAGATCTTAGTTCCAGAACTACTGAATCAAAATGCTTATGGGGTGAGGCCCCAGGAATATGCATTTCAACAAATTCTCCAGGTAATGCTTGTTTGCATTTATTTGAAAACTACTTACCTAGATCAAGCATATTTAGAAAAATAATGTTAGGGACCTTTTGATTCAGTATTGGTTTATATCCCTGAATCATTTTAAGTACCACGGTTGGTCAGCATTTATTTTCATTCTTAAGAGATCTATATCAAACAATAAAATACCATTGCACAGATATATTCCTTTACAATGGTAGAGTGATAAACCTTCAAGGAAACAAAGTATAAATTCAGACAAAAATCTACTCCCAGGAATTTTTTGGTTGTTTCCCATTTTTCTCTTGCTGCTCCCCTCTCTATACTATGATCATCTATGCTTTAAACAAATTGGTTTCAGACATGTAAAGGTGAAAAAATATTTCATAAACATTTATTTACAATTTTTCTATTTACCATGGAATAGAAATGTAACATCAATAATATTAAAATTCCATTTTTCTCTATGAACTATGTTCTTCTGACACCATTTAAATATAAGGAAATGTAAAAATACAGCAAACATTTATGCCAAAGGAAATATGACATCAACAGTAGATCTGAGGGAAGCGGGAGTGGCTCAGTCGATAGAGCCCCCGTTTACCATATGGGAGGCCCCGGGTTCGCTTCCTGGGGCCTCCTTGTGAGGGCAGGCCAGCCAGTGCAGCGCGAGGGGCTGATGCAGCGGGACCTCACAGCAAGGGGAAGATAAGTAGACACGGAGAAGACACACAGCGAATGGACACAGCAAGCACAAGCAGCAAGGGGGGGATAAATAAATAAATAAATAAAATCTTTAAAAAAACAAAACAAAACAAAATAAAACAGTAGATCTGAGATTCCCTGGGCTTTCTAGATAGTTTCTAATGTAAATTAGCAAAGTTAATTTGTAACAGAAGTGGAATTACACTAGATTTGTAATAGATCTAAAAACGCTGCAGGGAAGTGTAAGAGAAATTATTCTGGAATTGGATATTATATGTGGCTAAAGAAGTACTGCAATACAAACATGGTTGTTTTTATTTCCAAGTGCTTTGAAGACACTGTTGTGTCCATCCCACAGTCTTGTACAGCAGAAAAACTGAACAAAAAGGCATTCTGAACCTTTTGGGGGCACAGAATTCTTTGGCTTACTGATGAAACCTGATGATATGTGCCCACACATACATTTGTTATACTTTGATGTGGTTCATGAATCCCCCTGAAGCTCATGTAGGAAGCATCTAAGGTTCTTTGAACTTCAGGTTACAAATCCCTGGGCCCTAAAATATGGTCAAATTAGACCAGCTAATGACCCAACTTACCTAACCAATAAAAAGTAAGATCACCTATCAATCTTCACTGCCTGTTTAAAAATTACAGCTGTCTTATTAATTTCTAATGAAAATAAAGGTAATTTGTCACAGGATAGCAAAACATCATCTATACAATAAATGACAAGTTTTCCTGTACAGTGAGAATATGCTAATCAGTTCTGCATTTCCTTAATTCATTAATCTTACTGTGACCCAGTGTACTAAGCCCCACCCCAAATGAGGTACACAACTTAATAAATAGGACAGAATTAATGTGGTGAGTAGGACACACTATTTTATGTGACATCGTGAATCACAGGAGTACCTTTTTATTACCCTTTTAAATTAATAAGCTTTATAAATGACACTTGCATACAGGTAATGGCAACAGTTAGGCTGGTATATGCCAAACATGTTAATCACAAATATGCACTGGATCAAGTTTAGCCAAGAATGAATACAGAATAATCTTTCAAGTACTCCACCATTTATTTGGCAAAATCTCAATAGATTAACATATATATTTAAAATATATATGTATATTTAAAATGTGTTTTAAAACAAGTATTTAATACTTTAAGTATACATTTTAATTTAAAGGGTGGAAGGCAAAATCTTTCTTGTTTACCACAGTTTAAATTTTTAAAAATATTTAAAACAAGTTTCCTTATTTAAAATTCTAAACTACCTCATTGGGTATATATATTTTTACTTCCAATGGTCATTCAGTGATTCTACTCTTTATAGTATATTTTTGGTCTAAAAGTTACACAGGTCAAATTTCCTTACTAAGAAATGCTACTTTGTTTCAAAGGAATGTTGTCCAATGATGACACTGGTAAAATCACTTCACTAAAAGAATGGTGCCCAAGGTTGCCACCGGAAGATGTCAAATAAAGCAAATACAAGAAAATGGAGGAGAGACAAAGGAGGAGAAAAAAGATGAGCACTCCCCCTGAGAGCAAAGACAGCAGGGAGACAGTGCTAATAAATGCACCGCCAGAAATTTACTGCTTTCTACTTCAGTGGTGACCTCAACACCACACAGTCATTTTTTCCCTGGTCCTTAGAATGTTCTGTCATTCCCCAGGCATTTTTCCAAAGCTTTATTCCATACTTCTCAGCACCTCTACCTTGGTCTTCAAACTGGGTGATTTGGAGAGTCTCAGGATATATAATGGCAGGTTCTCCCTTCCCAGTCCCCTCCCAAATCAATCTTATAATGGTACTGTACTCCAGGGTATAAATACTTTTGAGGCACTGAAGAAACAGTTCTCTGAAGAGGAAGAGTCCCTGAGCTCAAATCAAGAAATACCATATCAATGGGTGGCTCCTTGGTAAACACATCAGGTAACAAATCTGTGGCAAGGCTCCATGCCTTATCTATCTAGCCATATTTTAGAATTATGAAATGAGATGGATAGGGCCATCAGAAGTCAAGATTTTCTCTGACAAAGTAAATCTGATTCTGCTGAATGACTCAGGAATAAGGACTTGCGGGTTTTTTTGTTTGTTGTTTTAAATCAATGGTGAACATTTTTCATAAACTGAATGCATTAACTCTGCAGGTATAAAAATTCTTGGAAGCATATTTAAAGAAAAATTTTCAGTTCATACTATACTATAATCCCATGCTTTGCATCTTGTTAAACTATTGTTACTTTGGAATAATTTTACATTTACAGAAAAGTTGCAAAGGTAGTACAGAGATCCCATATACCCCTCAGCAAGTTTTCCCACTGTTAACATCTTACATTACTGTGGTGATTTGGAGCTCTGTGCAGAAAAACATGTTCGTAAACTTCCATTCCTGTGGGTGTGAACCCATTGTAAGTAGGACCTTTTTGATGAGGTTACTGCAGTTAACTTTTTCAGACAAAGAGAAAGCCACAGAGGGAGCAGCCAGAAGTTGAAAGTGAATGGAACCAGAAAGAGAAGGGAAAGGCCACCATGTGCATTGCCATGTGACAGAGGAGCCCAAGACCAATAATCACTGGCACCTGGCCCCAGAATGCCATTCTTTGGAAAGAAAGCATCATCTTGATGATGTCTTGATTTGGACTTCTCCTAGCCTCAAAACTGTGAATCAATAAATTCCCATTGTTGGGAAGTGGATGTGGCTCAAGCGATTGAGCTCCCACCTACCACAATGCGAGGTCCCACGTTCGGTTCCTGGTGCCTCCTAAAGAAGATGAGCAAGACAGCAAGCTGATGCAAGGGGCTGGTGCAGCGAGTTGACACAACAAGATGACATAACAAGAGACACAAGGAGGAAAATATAATGAGAGACAC
>JAQZBX010079866.1:0-13909 GCA_029593785.1 Cabassous unicinctus
GGGAAGCGAACCCGGGGCCTTCCATACGGTAAACGGAAGTTCTATCGCTTGAGCCACACCCGCTTCCCAGTAACTTACTCTTTATGGCCTTGTGACTGTAAGCTTCTACCTCAAATAAATACCCATTATAAAAGCCAACAGACACACGTGTGAATGTAGACTATTAATATAATTATGTAAATATAATATGCTCAGGTCCAAGGAAAAGTCTAGAACTTGGGAAAAGGAAGCAGAAGAGATGTGGTTGGGATGGTGAGGAATTGTATCCCTTTTGAAATTCTCTTTATGTGATTAGAAGTCTATGTTATCAATATATTTGGGTTCCTGTTTTAAAATGGTTTAAAAATCTTATACAAGTAAATGGCACTGACTATAGAAATTATTAGAAAAAGAAGATGATTAGAATGAAAATAAAATCTTTTCTACCAGAAAAAAAAAAAAAAAGTCAACAGATTTCTGGTATTTTGCATCAGCAACCCTTTGGCTGACTAATACACATATATATGACATTTAATTCTCACAGTAACTCAATCAGTTCATTGTTAACACAGCATATCTTTAAGTAAAGAAATTAAAAAGGGGGCGGATGTGGCTCAAATGGTTGGGCGTCCGTCTGCCATATGGAGGGACCTGGGTTCGCTCCCCGGGACCTCCCGGTAAAATAAAATGTATATATAGGAGGCACATGGGCTGCCAGGCTCTGTGTGCCGGTGAGCTGCCAGGCCCTGGGAGCCACCAGGCTCTGTGTGCCGGTGAGCCGCGGAGCCGCCATGCAGCAAGATGGTGACGTAAAAGGAGAGAGACAAGACGAGATGCTCCGAAAGCTCCGAAAACCAGGAGCAGAGGTGGCGCAGATGGCAGAACATCTCTCTCCTACATTGGAGGTCTCCAGGATCGAATCCTGGTGAAGATTGGAGGAGAAGGATGAGAAGAGATGAAACAGACACAGAGAATTGCCCAGAGAATGGACACAAAAAAACCCCAGCAAAAATGGGGAAGGGGTGGTTTAAAATGGATCAAGTAAATAAATAAATCTTAAAAAAAAAAAGAAAGAAATTAAATAGTTTGTCCAAAATCATATTAGCTTGAAAGTGGTAGAATTGAGATTTTAGCTCAGTTTCATATGCTGAAACCCATGTTCTTTCCTAACTGGACCACCTGTCTCTATTCTTGTCACATCTTTACCCTAATCTGTTTTCCCCATATCCATTAGCTTCCCTTCTTCAAAAACAAAAATCTGATCTTGTTACCTCTGCTTTAAAATCCTTTAACAGCTCCCCAATGTCTATGGCCTTGGTTTCAACTTCATTAAGCAGAAGAGCTTAATGAAGCTTCAACCACTGGGAAGCCTGTTAAAAGGCAAATTCCCAGATCCCCATCCCCAGAGAGTCTAATGCAGCAGGTCTCTTTTTATTCCACAACTTTGAAAAATACTGACCCAAATTTCTTAGCCTAGCTTGTGAGACCATATCGTGATTTGACCCCTGATTATCTTTCAATCCTTGTCTCTGACCATACCACTACTGTGCCTATACTCTAACTCAGGAGTCCGCAAACTACAGCCTAGCTGGTAAGCCAAATCTAGTTTGACACCTGCTTTTGTAACAAAGTTTTATTGGAACACAGCCATGCCCATTCATTATATACTGCCGATGGTTGCTTTCATGCTACAATGGCAGAACTGAGTAATTGGAGATCATATGGCCTACAAATATTTACTGTCTGGCCCTTTACAGAAAGTTTGCAAATCTCTGCTCTAGCTGTACCAAAATACTTATTTTCCTTTGCAATATGCTTTAGTACAGGCTATTCCCTCTTTCCGTTTTTTGTTGTTGTTGTTGTTTTGGGGGGAAGGTTACTGCTATTCATTCTTACAGATTTACTCCTCCTCTGTGAACTCACCTCTGACATCCCTAGACAATTAGGCATCCATTCTTGGTGTCCCAAAGACCTTTGCCTCTATTTGTCCTCATTTCTTATCTCACTATAATTACTTTTTAAATGTCTGCCTGCCCCACTGAAATGTAAGCTTCTCAAATAGTTACAGACTATTATTCATCTTTATATTTCTACTGCTTAGCAACATGTCTAGTACATATTAGGTACCTAACAAATGTTTTCTGAACACCTTAGTGTGGTGGTTTGGAGCTATGTACTCCAGAAAAAAAAATCATTCTTAAATGTAATCCATTCCTGTGGGTATGAACTCTTGTAAAAAAGGACCTTTTGATGAGGTTACTTCAGTTAAGATGTGGCCCAGCTCAACCAGGATGGGCCTTAATCCTAGTACTGAAGGCCTTATAGGGAAGGCCACAGAGAGAGAAACAGAGGGAACAGCCAGGAGCTGAACATCATCATAACCTGGAAAACATGGGAGAAGCCAGGAGAGGCCACCGTGTGCACTGCCATGTGACAGAAAAGCCAAGGGCCAAGGATCACCAGTGGCCAGCTCCAGAATGACAGTCCTCTGAGAGAAAGCATCACCTCAATGACACCTGGATTTTGTGGTGGTTTGGAACTTTATGTACCCCAGAAAATCATGTTCTTAAAGCTAATCTGTTCCTGTGGGTGTAATCCTGTTGTAAATAGGACCTTTTCATGAGGTTACTTCAGTTAAGGCAGAGCCCAGGACGGGTCTTAACCGTCTTACATGGTGTCCTTTATAAAAGAATGGAATTCAGACAGAGAGCGAGCGAGCCATGGAAGCAAGAAGCTGGAGTCAAGGAAACCCAGAAGAGAAAGGAGAGATCAGCAGACACTGCCATGTGCCTTGTCAGTGTGGCACAGGAGTCAAGGATTGGTGGTAGCCAGTCTTTGGGAAAAAAGCACTGCACTGATGATGCTTTGATTTGGACATTTTTCTCAGCCTCAAAACTGTGAGCTAATAAATTCCCATTTTTTAAACCAACCCATTGCATGGTATTTGCTTTAGCAGCCAGGGTACTAAAACACTTAGTGAGCCAAACATTCTGAATAAGGTTATTTAAACTTAGATTTCAACTTGTTTCTGTAGTATTAAAATTACTCCATGGGATTAAACTTTAGAGATACTCTAGTTAAAGTTTACATGAACCTGGACTGAAAAGGAAGCACATTAATATCTGCTATCAGAAATTTGCTTAGTAGATTAGCTGGCTCTTCTCTATTGGTCCTGTGAAAAGCACTGATGGAATAGGAAAACAGAAAAAGCAGAAAATGCATGGGCTGTGAGGCACTGTTCAAGGAGGGTAGCTACGGTGCCAATAAGAGGGGACTTCAGAGGCCAAAGGATAGGTTTCAGAATGTCAAAGAGATTTTTTGGCCCAGTTAAAATTTCAATGAGAGCTAGCAATACTCAGAACAAATTAATAGAACAGAAGACACAGGAGAAGAGATAAGGTAGGTGTAACAAACTTAAGTCCCAGATAATCATGGGTAGCACAAGGTGAAATGGAATATGGAAGGGAATAGGACCCCATATTGGCATACTGTGGCCAGTGGCTGGCCTACTCCCTCATCAGTCCCCCAACTGGGACATGATACTTTAAGCTGCCAGGCTGCACAATACAGTGTGGTAGTCTTTTACTAGGTTATAGCCAATGGCAAGAAGATATCTGGTCTAGGATATTTCAATGTATTCATTCGTTTATTCAATAAACATAAAAGTCAAATATAAAATAAACTAAGAAGCTACTGGTATGATCAAAGCCTCTGAAAACAACACATTTCGATTTTCTTTGTAATTGAATGCAGAAGGTCAGGGAGAAGGAGCCTTCATCAAAACACGCACTTTTTCCCAGAGGTGAACATGCAGGTGGGCTTGGGACATTACCTTTCTCATACAATCCAATGGGTAAGGGCAGAGTTTAAGTTCATTCCATTTCCCATCACATTGTCCCTGTCCCATTTTGGGGCCTAGTTAGGTGTAAACACAGCTGCAGGTGTTATACATCTGCACACACTTAAGAAATTACTAAAATGAGCATCTCAGTGCCTACTGCACTATACTAAGGACCAAGGAAGTCACTGCTAGGGAATATAATAATTATGACATTTTTCTGAATGCTTACTATGTGTTAGATTCTGTACTGGATGATTTATATGTATCTCTAATCCTCACCAAAGCCTTGCAAGGAAGCTATTACTCTCTTTTAATAGTTAAGGAAATTATATATTTATTCATCTGTGTTTACTTTTTAGTTTTTAATTGTTTATATTTTCGATTATTAAATGTACAAATAAAGTTAAGAGAGAAAAAAAAAATAGTTAAGGAAATGGAATCTCAGAAAGGTTAAATAACTTGGTCAAGATTTTTTTTTCCTTCCCAATTAGCCCAGTAGGAGCTCTACCCAGTCACTATTTGAGCTGTGTTAGCACTTTCCCAAACCCCCACTATTTGATGCCTAATTTGTCTCTTGCTTTACTGTTCTCATTTGCTATTGTTTGGGATTGCTGGGTTTGTATTCTCTGGCTGGTTTGCTCACTTGGAGCACACTGCTGATTAATAGGTGCATCAGGGAAATCTCCTTAACATCACTGTTTCAATTCAATACAATCACGATTAACTAGTACCCTATGCTGCGCTAGATGCTTTTGGGGCAAGCTGCACTCGCATTCCAATCTGTCCTGTTCTTACTCGAGGAGGCTGAAGACAGAGGGTGGAGCCCTCTTGGCAAACTCACTCATTGCCATTGGTGAAAACAACCCAGAACACAGAGTACTTTAAAAAGGAGTTCCTCACATCGTCATCACCTTTCTTCCTGACTCACACATTCAAATACTGCCTCTCTATAATTGCTGCTTCTGCCCACTTCGCCTTCTTCCTATTGCCCTGGCCTGGCTGTCAGCCAGTTTGTCATCCTCTATGCTCTCACAGGTCCAGTCATCATACTTCCAAGCTGCAACCCTTACTTTCTCTTATACAGGGGAAAGTAGAACCAGAGTCTCATGACCCATACACATTGTGAGGAAAGAATGTGTTTTGTGTCTTAGTATGTATGTGTATACTGGGAAAAGGGAACAATTTTGACAGTTTTGCTGTATTATAACAACTAGAGCACAGGGAAAGGCAGGGCTGGGAGCTGCCAAAGCCTTACTTAAGAGCTGTTTCACAAGGTCTGACTTTTGAAGCAGTCCAGTCTTGCCGTCTGTGGCATTTAAATATTACTCATCTACAACTAAGACATACATTCAAAGTGAAAGTAGTATACTCATACAGGCAATATCCATTTGGAGACATGTGAAATGAATTTTCTTTACAGTAATCATTAAAAATTAAAGAAACTGGGGTAGCGAATGTAGCTCAAGTGGTTGAGCACCTGCTTCCCATATGAGGTCCTGGGTTCGATCCCCAGTACCTCCTAAAAACAAACAAATGAAAAAAACAACTCTCGTTGGGGAGCAGATGTAGCTCAGGGGTTGAGCACCTACTTGCCATGTACGAGGTCTGGGGTTCAATCAACGGTACCTCCTAAAAAAAAAAAACTAAATTAAGAAACTGCTGGCTTCTAAATACTCTCATAAAAAAATGATGATAATAAAGAATGAAACTAAATCAATTTTGTTTGCCTATAACCCTATAGGAAGTAAGTTATGGATAGCCTCCTCCTAGAAATATAACTTCGTGATTTTTTGGCAAAATAATGAAATTTTATCACTCCCATTAAAGTTTGTTACGTTTAGAAATAACCCTTATGTGATTTTAGAGGTAAGTAAAATGTCAAAAATCCTATGCATTTTTCTTGGACCTATTTTGAGTTTATTGAAAACTTTGTGAAAGTTCTTAAATGTATCAAAGATCTCAAAAGGAAACAACTGAAAATTAGGTAGAATATACTGTGAGAGTATCAAATTAAGGAAATGAAATAATGTTATTTTAACATCCTTAAACAGCTATAACATTAATATAATTTTCTGGGAAAGGTTTTGGGTACAATATTCAGATTTAACTTTAAAACTGACAGTGAAAAATCAAGTTAGAAAGGACTTTTAAGGGAAATTATTTTCTTCTTTTCTGGAAAACTTTCAGAACTCCTTCTGTTTTGGAAATACCGTTTCTTATTAGGAGGTATCTGCTACTTCACAATCAATCTATTCCCCTAGGTGGGTCCCAATTCCAGATTACTGTGTTGGGCTTTCCCATCTGCCTGTCACTTTTCTCAGAACCTTTCGCAGAAACAGAAACAGGAGATAAGGAAGAATTAACTAAGCAGTAAAGTGAAGCTTTAAGCTTTCTCCATCTCCGAGAATGGGTGAAACAACAACAATTTGGCAGCAGAAAAGTTTTACAAGTTAGGTGGAGGAACAAAAGGGAACCAAAGCAAAGGAAAAAACTATGACAAGGAGCATGCCAGAGATTTTGGAAAATAAGACCTCTGGAAAGCATAGGGAAGCAGTGATTTCCAATTCAAAAACTGGCACGTTTTAGAAATCTGATTCTATACAAATTTTTAAAAGAGTCCAATTTTCTAAATAACCTAAAATATCAATAAATTAATCCCTGACGATCCCTATCTTCATGAAGTAAAACTAGATTACACCAATGTGGAAAGACAGAAGTCATAAAGAACAAGTTATACATCAACTATATGAATTGGCCAATAATAAACATTGCCTATTATCTTACAATCATAGGGATAAGTGATTTGGTTAGGGAAAGGGGGGTAGTGATGGGATATTAAGAAAGGTTAACAAGAAGGAATTAACTACTTTTCTTAGAGAAGGCTTTCAAGAGGAGCTTAGATTCCAGACTCCGGCTGAATAGCAACATGAGCTTAGCAGAGTGTTCCAACCAACCACAGAAAAATAGCTCAGAGGGGAAGTGAACTGACTATATGAATGGGCCATTGAGTTAAGGAGCCTTAGAGAAGAAAGTGGAATCATAAAGGGGAACAGAGCTAATTCAGGGTGCACTAGTTAAGGTCTCCAACTGGAGAAAGAGCCGGGGGGCGGCAAAAAGAAAAAGCACAGTAGTTTCTTCACTTATCTTGATCGGCATGTGTAGGGCCAGGGTTTGCACTACCTGGAAAAGATGGCAAACAGTCTTGCCCTTGGAGTGGAAATTTTCCAGAGAGGGCCGTTTCTGGAGACACGCAGCCCCGGTGTTCCCTGAGTTCCTGGCTGTGAACCATCGGGCAATAACTGGAGAGGTGTAGAGCTATCTAGCGCAGGTGTTTCTTGGGTGTTGGCTTAGACTAGAGCTCAGGCTCAGCGGCGGGACTGGCACTTGGCGACAAGCAGGCGGAGGCGGCGGAAGCTGAGCGTGCAAACCACAGGACTTACCTTACTGTCATCCATCTCAGCAGTCAGCCCAGCCCGGCCCGGCGCTCCCTCTCCCGACCCTCCCCCGGCTCAGCCGGCCTGGCCTGGCCCGGCCCCGCCCCGGGGGAAGAAGGGGATATGGTTCTGACTGCCCCCTTCTCTCGCCTAACAGCTCGCTTCACTGATGCCACAATCACAGGGACGAGGGACCACTTCAGGAATGGCAGAGCAGACCCTGGAGGCGGCACAAAACGCCTCCTTTCGCCGCCGCCGTGTCCTCCTCCCCCTCCATGACAGTCTTTGGGTGTGTTTACAGACGCCCTGGAAGCGGCGGGGACTGGAGAGTGGGCGGGGCGCTGCGCGCCGACCGGCCCCTTCGGCCGCCGTAGCACCTGGGTATTCTGGGGGTTGTAGTTTTCTTTACCATAGTCGCTGCATGGCTGTCTAAAAAGAGAACTACAGTATCCATATACCCCCAGCTAGTGGCGTCTATTTTTCTCTTGCCTTCAAGCGCCTAGGAGGAGGGGCTGGCGGAGGAGGGAACTACGTTTCCCAGAGTGCGCTGGGACGTCTTGGCCCGGAGTGCCGATGGCCTAGCCCGTAGGAGCCGGAGGCTGGGGGGGAGGCCGTGGGGGAGGCTGGGGCGGGGCGGAGGCGGCCCTGAAGAAGCCCGGCCCTGCCTCTGCGCGCTTGACTTTCGGGCTGTCTCCCTCAGGACGCTGAGGAAAACGTAGTGGTTCTTTATTAAAAATAGCGATAACGGCAACCGGAACAAAACAAAAACCCTTAGAATGTAAAACAGTGCAGCCACTTTGGTAAACAGTTTGGAAGTTCTTAAAAATATTAAACATAGTCCTACCATATGGCCAGCAATTCCATTCCTAGGTATACATCAAGGAGAAATGAAAACATGTCCACATATCAACTTGTACATGAATGCTTATAGCAGCTTTATTAATAATAACCAAAAGGTGGAAACAACCCAAATGCCCTTAAACAGATGAACAATATGTGATATATCCATAAAATGAAATAGTATTCATCCATAAAAAGGAATGAAGTTCTGCATGCAACAAAGATGAATGAACCTTGAAGACATTAAGCTAAGTGAAATGAACTAGACACAAAAAGACAAATATGGTATGATTCCATTTATAAGAACTCTCCAGAATAGGCAAACTAAAGAGAAAGAAAATTGATTGGTGGTGATGGTTGCACAACTCTGTGAATATACTAAAAATTACTAAATTATACACTTAAAATGGGTGGGTTTTATGGTATGTGAATCATACCTCGGTAAAGCTGTTAAAAAAAAAATAACTAAGATTGTCTTTGGGGCCTCCCAAATTAATAAAGTTGGTTAGCTTGCTTTTTGCTGTTGTTGTTTTAACCTATCTTAGGCCTTTGAGAGCTTGAGAAAGATTGTTTTTATTAACGTTATTCCTGGGAAGTCCTTTACCTCGCACCTTTTCAAAAATTCCTACTAAAGTTCTTAGCGTGGTTGCTTTGGGTTTCTTTGCTAACCCGCTCCAAAATCCATTTGAGGTAGGTCTCCCCAGTTTAGCAATAAAAATACAGGTCACCCAGTTACATCAGAATTTCAGAAAAAACAATAAATAACTTTTTAATATCATCATGGGTCCCAGGCAACATTTGGGACATACTTTTACTAAAAATTATTCATTATTTATCCGAAATTCAAATTTAGCTAGTTTATCTGGCAACGCTAAATTGGGGAGGAGTTTATATTGTACTAGTAAAGTTGAATAGTAATTGTAACGCTGCAGAAGAACTGAAGCAGGTCAGCTCCTCCAAGTAAATGCCGCTTATCCAGGTCTCATGGTTGCTAAGGGTCAGACACGCAGGGGTTGCGATGGTGGACCCCAGCCCTGGGGCATATCAGTAACCCCAAACTTCCTGGCGTCCTGAGAGACTCTAGTCCCGTCTTCTCTGAGCAAAAGTTCTGCTAGTGCCAGCGAGCTCTCGCACCTAATATCCCTTTTGGTCCACTCTCCCACCAGAGGCCCTCCAGCTGGAGGCGGCCGCTTCTCTCCTGTGCCCAGCAGGCCTCAGTCCGCCTCCCCGCCACACCCTTGCCACTGCTAAGGACGGGTCTCCCTTCCTTCCTCCCAACTGCACTACAGAGAGTGTCTTCGCTGACAAAGGTGCCTCCACCCTTCTTAATGGCGCTTGTCAGTCCTGTCCTTCCGACTTCAGGAGTCACAGGGCCCGCCATGCTGCACCGTGTGTGAGCAGCTCTTAGGCCCCTCAGGAGGGAGGACTAAGACCTTTTGACCAATACAGGAGAAGTAAAACACGCCAAGGATGTATGGACACCATTTTCAGGAGAGTGGTTATCTATAAGGAGGGAGACGAGTGGGTGGGGCAGGAGCTGGGCCGTTAGCTGTACAGGTATTTTTGATTCTTAAACAGTTGAAGCAAATGTGTTAAATTTGCGGTAGCTATAGAGTGTGTTGTATCATTTACTTTATGTTTCTGTACATTTGAAATATTACCTAAAATAGAAATTTAAAAACAAAACCAAAAAAACCTGTAAGTAAACATGCTCACTTTAGAAAGTGTGGAAATACTTTGTTATAAAATAATTTTTTAAGTTATAAAAATAAAGCTTAATCATGTCATAAAATAAGACTCTGTGGAAGGAAGAAAATCTTATGAAGTATTGTATCATCATATGTTAAATATTTACTGAGAAGTACCCAGAATTGGTAACAAAAGAGGTAAGGAGAGAACATGAGGAAATATTAGCGTCTGTAAGTATAAATCCTCAAGGATTTATAATCCATGTGGGGGAAATACACACATACATGAGACTAACAATCAGCAAAGGAGGCATCTGGTGAAAGATAATACAGATCAAGTTCAGTATTGATATGCTGATAAAGTTAAAGAGGTTACAGAGTGGGTAGGGAAAGACAAGGTATCAGAAAAACTGGAGGAAAATGAAAAGCGAACACAGTAAAAAGATTTTTTTTTAAGGATGTGGGGGTTAAAAGAAGAGTTTGTTCTCAGGATTCTAGGCATATTCTATATCCTGGGTTCTCAATCTTTGCTCCCTGTCCCTTCCTTCTCAAAAAGAACAACAAGAGCATGCAAGTTTTGTTGTTGTTGTTTTTAAAGGCACATAGTTTTCTCCTCCCCATCCTCTCCATCCTTCCCTCCTCAACACACAGGAACACATTTCATATCACCCCACACAGAGGCACTGTTGCCCTATGATGCCTCAAGCCTCTGGCTGCTTTGGAGTGTCTCTTACTGAATTCCTAAGCAGCATGGCACACCCCCACTCCCACCAGGTCTGCATGCACTTCCTCTGCTCATCTTTCTCTCCAGTTTCCCTTACCGCTAGGCTAAAAGAGCACAGGTGTCAAAACAGAGCCAAGATGCTCATGTTACTCCCTGGGCCCCATGGATTCCCTTGGGTACATATCCCTGGGGAAACATCAGAGAGAAAGGGAACTCATTAAAATAGCTTTTTAGGCCCCAGCTGACTTTCCATTACGTTTGACACATACGAGTCTGAGAATTTAAAAATTATCCAGCCCCTTCCAAACTTCTGCTGGATGTGAAAATTGTTTGACTCAATGTGGCGTGGAAATTTTTGCTAGATCCGTCTCCAGTACAATCTAGAAATAGCGATAATTAAAAAGAAGGCCGACCGAGAAAGAGACAAAGGTGGCCAGGAAATGTGTTAACTTCTAAAACACACACCACACACTTGGGGAATAAGGCATCCCAGCTTAACCTAAAAGTGACCATTCATTACTTCTTTGTCCCTGAGAGTTGGTCATCTATGGTTGAGTGATAAAGACTTTTAAAAATACAGCATTGTTTGACAGTGAATTTGCAGATAGCTCAAATCATGACACAGAGACAGAGAAAGGAAAGGAGGAGAACTATTCAAAGAAAAACACAAACCACCAATTGAAGAGAGGTAGGGGGTGGCATGAGATTAAGTGAGGAGGATAAGGGAACAAAAATTAACTTTATTATAGAAACCACCAGCAAGGCAGAACAGTACAATATTCTACACTCAGGAATGCCATGGCTACGTTGATATGTAAATCTGGCACTTGAACAACAGAGCATTATTGCTGCTGATATGGTAATCTTCAGAGGTACAGAGAAAAAGTGGGTGGGTCATGTGAAATTCATAAAATGCTTGAGGTAAACTCACTGCTGAAGTGTTAGTCATGTTTTGTTTTGTGTGTGGTTTTCTTCCAATTTATTTTATAGAGGAGTACTCCTCTGTACTGGTTTTCTGAAAGTTTAGCTTATTTTCATGAGGCTATGAAAAATTTCATCTCAAAAATTTGTTTTTGTTCTAAAGGCATTTTGCAACATGCCTCCCTCCTTTTGCCCACACGGACAAATATGCCTACATTTGCATAGAGCAAAGTACCTATTACTCTCTGCATTGGCTAAAAAGCTCAGAGGCAAAGTCTAAACGAACATTTTCAGAATGAGCTCATAATTCAGCCTCCAACTTTTCAGTGGAGCAGAATAAATAAATACATAAATACATAAAGCCAAGAAGACTGAAACGGTCTGTTGAGGGAAGGAAAAAGAGACCCAATCAGCATTAAATATAAGGAAGAGAAAATGAAGCTCAAGGAACCAAAACCTTCCATGTTTAAACTTTCCCTTCCCTCTTCCCCTTCACCGACAAACTTAATGCTTTTCCTCAAACTCAACAAGAGCTGTTTTTATATTGTCCTAAGTACAGTTTTCTACTTTAAATACTGCTGCTATTCCTAAACCATACCTTACCCAAGTAGGAAAGGGAAAAGTGTGCCCTTATTTGAGGAAGTAATAGGAAATTTATGTATTTGCCCAACTAGCAACTGTTTAAAGCTAAAATACCCTTTGGGAAGGATTAATAGTAATCACTATTAGCCATTTACATTTTAGTATGAATGTGCTTCATACCTGCTACCTAAAGATTAGGTATGGGGTTTTTTATAATATGGGGTTTTTAGGTGGGGAACGAAAGAGGGATATGTAGCCTTAAATAGTAGGTGTTATGAGAGGAGGGAAGATCCAGGTAGATCTGAATGCTGTGGTAAGGCTTTGAGCATTTAAAGAGCAGCCAGTCAACACAGATACTTGTGAGGGTTGGGACGGAGGATATAGAAGGATGAAGAAAGAACAAATGACCAGGTATCTTCTGTCACAATTATCCTGAGGTTTTCCCAACAGAGATACACGGGACAGGCACATTTTATTCTACTGACTCAGACCTGAAGATGTCTAAACTTACTTCTTACAGAGCAAATTTTTAAAAAACAGAACAAACAAACAAAAACACAAAAAACTCAGCCTGTGCTTAAAGCTTGGAAGACTTTTTTGAAAGCAATTTCCTTCCCTCAAAGTTTGCTTTTGTTGTTTCCAGTATAAGGTTTGGTAAACTCAGAGATGATTGCTGAATTGAAATCTAATGGAGTCCTCTTTTGTATCTTGCATTTTTAAGGGGCAAAAGTCTGGACTCCTAGGTTATCTAGGAAAAAGTGTACTTTTGGTATCTTGAGACTTAAGGAGAGCAGCAGAGAAGTGATTTCTTATTTTACAAATAGTCCCTTAATGGCTCCAAATTATGTTTCAATCTTCCTTATTTTTGAGGGAAAAAAAGCAACCTAAATTTGACCATTGGGATCCTATCAGACTTACTTATGACCATAAAGATATTTTCCAAAAGTTACAAAAATATTTATGAGAATTTAAGTGCTAACAATATCTCCTGTCTCTAGTCAGATACTATCTATTGCTAAATACCTTTGACTTTCTCTTTCTGGCATTAGTTTATCATATGGATATTCTGCTTTTATCATTTGATATCATACAGTGGATACACATCTTCTTCATTCATTTTTGAGTCATTTCCATATTTAAAGTAAGAATTTTTTAAAGTGTATTTTCAATTCCTTTGATTTTAAGTGCTTCCTTCATCTAAGAATACTTCAATTCTAGGCTATATCTTTAAAGCTTTTTGGTGATACATAGAATTGTTTCCAAAAACATTTTCTTTAGTCTAAAGGTGGTTAATGTCAAACTTCTCTGGCCAATACAATGTTAATACTGAATGGTATAATATGTTGTCTGATAAATTATAAAATTAGTACTCGTAATACCACTTGCTAATTTCCAAACGCATTTGCATAAATATTGCCTCATAGAAAAGAAGGTATTGCCACATGGAATCTGACCAGTCCATCATGGTTTTTCCGTCACCAAGAGCAGTCCTTTGGAAGAAGAACACGGCTGTTCTAGCTAATGTTATCCTTAGAAGTCAGATACCATTGTTCTACACTGAGTAGCCAATTTTGGCTCTGTCATTCATAAAAGTGCCCAAGTCATTTAAAGATCCATTTATAAAGCCCTCTCTCACTTGGAGGTGGAGTGGACATCACCTTCCAAGTTCACTCAGGATGGGGGGAGGAGCTGTGGACTAGTGTGGACTTGGTGGTGTTCTGTTGTAGACATATTGTGATTCAAGCAATGGAAGAAATTGTAACAGTGAGGTGGAGCCGGTGGCCACTGGACATTTTTGGGGCAGGGAGAGGAGGGGCAGTTGAAATACTCGGGCTTTTTTGGGACTTTGGGGGTTGTCCTGAGTGGCGAAGCAGCAACGAATGTAGGCCATTTTCCATCA
>JAQZBX010079867.1:0-13912 GCA_029593785.1 Cabassous unicinctus
ATTAAATCTGGAATATTGAAGTATTAATTTTTTACTTCTGGGACACCTTATATAATCTATGAAAAATTTTGAAGTGACCATCCCCTCCAAAAATGGAAGCTATAAATTATAATTATCCTTTAATTTTAGAATTAGATTTTCTATTGTGCTTTTTTGTTGCTATCATACTATCAATGAAGATTCAATGTCACCTCTGTATTAGTCCTTGAAAAAATGCATACCTGAATGTGATCATAAGGAAACATGGTACAGATGCAAACTGAGGATTAATTTACAAAGTAATTTGCTTATATGCTTCAGAGTTTTCAAGGCCAATAAAGCCAAGGACTGACATAGGGTATCTTCTGGATTAAAAGAGGCTAAAGAGAAATGGTACCTTACTAAAATGTATGATGTTGGATTAGATCCTGACTTCAGAATGGTAAAATAACTAATAAGGACATCACTGGGACTGTTCATAAAACTTAAATGTAGATAAGGTTAGATAATATATGAATATTAAATTATCTTGTGTTTGTAAAATATCATTTTACTGTGATTATGCAGGAGAATGTTTTTTTCTTTTAAAAATGCACATTGGACCATTTAGGGATAAAAGGGCATGATGTTACTTTTGCCCTCAAATGGTTTGGAAAAAAAATTACATCTATTTTTATAAATGGAAAGAAGGGGAAAAAAAAAAGGAGGAAAGAGGGAAGGAAGGAAGTAAAGAAGAAGGGAGGAAGGGAGGAAGGGAGAAAGGAAGGGAAGGAGGGGGGGAGAGAGGGAGGGACGGAGAGAACATTGTGGAGCAAATTGTAAACAATTGGTAAAACGGAAAAAAGGATTGTAATGGGAATTACCTGACCTATCCTTGCAATCTTTATGTAAGAATGAAATTATGTCAAAATAAAGAGTCAATATATGAGGTTAAGTGTTTTGTTGTCCTGTTTGCAAAATCTAATACCATGTAATGGGTTGAGCCAGGAACTTTCTGGCTCAAGACTTTGAGGCTAAGAGAAATCCACAATCAAGGCATCATCAAGGCAATACTATCTTCTAGAAAACTGTGGTGTTTGGGTCTGGCTGCCAGGGATCCTTGGTCCTTGGCTTTTCTGTCACATTAAAATGCACATGGCAGCCTCTCCTGGCTTCTTCTTTCCCTTTCAGTTTCCTTTGACTTCCAGCTTCTTGTTGGTCCCTGTCACTTTATATCTTTGTGACCTTCTCTATAGGGCCTTCAGTAATGGGATTAAGACCCATCCTAATTCAGCGGGTCCGACAATAACTGAATAGGTCCTATTTACACAGATTCATAGCCATAGGAATAGATTAAATTAAAGTAGATAATGGCCAACATTCACCTGGCCCCTTGAGCCAGACTGACTATTGGGTTCCAAGAATAGAAGGGAGTATGGAAAGCTGGACTTCGCAGATGTGAAACAATTGGAAAAGGAAGTTAAGTTTTCAGATAAGGGTAGGTTGACCCCTGGCTCTTATGAACTGTGCTTCCAAGGGGACTTGGTGCAAAAATCCCAGGCAAAGTTAACTGGAAAGGTAGAGATCAACCACATCATAAAATCCCAGAGAAATGGAAAAAAAAAAAGGATTAAATTTCCAAAGACAGAAAGTAAGATAGATAATGTGGGCTAAAGATGGTGAGTTTCAACTGGTTCATTTCTAGAAAATGAACCAGTGTCTGGGAGAGTAGTCTTGATGCTGAGATGGTTTGGGCACTTTACTAGTCTCTTTGCTATTATTATTATTATTTTTTTCTATCTGGTTGCATTATGGTCCTTTTGGTTCGTCACTTTGGTGCACAAGGGACTGTGCCCCTCTGCACTGAGCAGGTGTGGGTGGCCTTTTTTCTTTTTTTACCAGGAGGTCCCTGGATCAAAACCAAGTCCTCCATATGGTAAATGGGAGTTCAACTGCTTGAGCCACAGCGGCTTCCTGCAGTATCTTTCTTCATTTCCTTAAATGTGACTAATGTTCAAGATTCAACTCTGATATTATTTCTATCAGGAAATATTTTGTTTTAGGTTATTACCTTCTCAAAATTAGCACATCAAAAAACAAAAACAAAACAAAAACCATATATAGTGTGATTGCATTCCCTCAAACTGTAAGTTATTCAAAAACTGTGATTATTATATCACTGAACTTTATGTCTCTAATAACATGTACAAGGTTTGTCACAAAGCAGGCAATGAATAAATTTGTAAAAGTGGCCAAAAATGTGTACGTAGTATTCTATACTTTTTACTTTGCCATGTAATTGAAAATTTCTTGTAACTTTTTTATTGATTTTGAGAGTTATTTACATAATAAAGAAAGTATGTTTTGTCTTTCAAATGTGTTGTAAACATATTTTCAAGATTCTCAGCATTTGAAGTTTGCTTTTACGATATTTTTTGAAGAATAAATATCATTGGTAGAAAGCATTCTCTCTATATCTTCAATCACAGTTGAATCTCAAGAAATCTTAGTCCCTTTTTATTTTCTTCTTGTCTCCACTGAAGTCACAGTATGGCTCCTATGATGTGTTCTACAGAGTGCAAACCATTGAAAAACATCAGGAATGGCCTAAAGTTTTATGGAAGCTTATCACAAAAGCTTAAACTGAAAACTGAAATGCATAAAGATATCCTCATTAACAGCAAGTTAATGCCTTTCCTCTTCCCTTAAATATAGCCTCAGTGTCCTCCTATGTCTTAAGAAACTTTATTAGGGTATTCAGGGAAAAACTGGAAATAGGAAGGAATTGAACTGTGAACAACATAATTTACAAAAATGACATTTAATAACATTAGCTGAATTTGTAAGTAGAAACAACTAGGAATTATAAGAGGGGGAGCAAAATGTAAGAGACAAGTCTATAATTAAGGCAATAGAATATAATAAATGTTTATGAAATTTAGAATCCTAAAGTGCTCTTCACTGCACTATTTTTCACACTATTCTTCAGCAATTGTCTGGGGCATATGGTTTTGAGTTTCTTTGAAGGTTTTTTCCTTGGTGGTTGTTGCTGTTGTTTCTCACTGACAAAAATAGGCTCAAATATTAACCCAAGTATTCTCTCAAGGAATATAACAGTGGAATGAAATAAAATATACTCACGGAATCCTGAGAAATGTTTGGAACTCCAATAATTATCATGCACACAAGTATACAATAGTCATTTATATATATACTAACCATCTAACCACAGTGACTTTTTAATGAAAGCAGCAAATTTATGTGGAAAGTCTCTGATTGTTCCATGAATCTCCAACCAATAGAACATTTTAGAGAAGCATTGCTGGGAACACCTTGAGTTAAAAGACACAAAAATTACCAGAGGAATAATCTCCCATGGACATACTGCAGCATTCAATGCATATGTAGTTATAACTTCAGAAATAAAGTCAACATTATTATAATAGTTATAGAGATGGATTTAAGGATTTTATTTCGATCAGTTTCTTCTTCAGTGTTATCATATGAAATATTCAAGATTGCTTTGATGTTACAACACTGATGAAATATTATGGATATTTCTTTTTCTGTATTGCTTCATTCCTAGAATAATATCCTCAAAGACAGAAGCCGCTGATATTTAGGATATTATATACTATAAAACTATATAATTTAATTGTATCAATATGCCAAATGAGAATCAGAAGAACATCCGGGTAACCATTTCTTTCTGAATGCATATTTGAATAGTTTCTAATATTTATAACATCCATTGGAAACTTTGAAGCCATGTATATATATGTATATATATATATATATATATTTTAAATAGTTATCATTTTGTGTAACTAGGTATCCATTATTAGGGTATGAATTGAATTAGTAAAATATCTCAGTGTATTCGAAATTTTATTTTCTTAACTTTTGTTTTGTTTTGTTTTGCTATGTGTTTTTTTGTTTGTTTGTTTGGGGGTGGTGGTTGGGGAATGTCAGTAAAACACACTAAAGCAGATTTGAGTCAATTGTAGCCCTTAGTTCAGTGCAAAAAATTCTCATAGCACCACCCAAGGTCCCACTTCTCTTTTATTTCATTTTACAATATTTCTTTCTTTTTTTCATCACCCATATCTTCTCCTCTTCACCCTATTTGGGCACCTGCTGTACTCTATTTAACAGATGTCAGGTTCAATTCTTATTACTACAGGCACTTCACATTCCTTGTGGTTTTCATAGAGCTGTCCATATCTACTGAAAATAATCTCTTATTACATAGTTTCATTAAAATATAGCATTTCCCTGTGTCCTCTGTTTTCTATAAAATTCTGACTGAGACCAATATCTAATAATAAAGTCTACATATACATGAAGCAAATTTGTATAAAGTTAATTGTTGAAACAGGTAAATGCACAGTGGAAGATTTAAAAACTATTTTATCATTTATTATTTAGTATAGCAGGCAGTAATTCAATTAAGATATGACAACAAAACAAAATAAGCAAAATGTATAGGCATATTTAGATACAAATAAATCTGAAAAAAAAATTTAAAAATATTTTGAAATAAATGAGAATAAAAATACAACCGAACAAACTTTGTAAGATGCAGAAAAATTAATTAATGGAGGGAAATGTACAAAAATATATTAGAAAAGAGGAAAGATAAAAAATCAAAAAATTAGATTTCTAGTTGATCAAGATGGCAGCATAAGATGTTTCAGGTTCCTTTTGCTGAGAAAAACTTTGAACGAATAACAAAAACTGGCAGAACCATCTGCTTCAGAGTTCCAGAAAACAGGAAAAGGATTGAAGTAACTGGGTGCTGAATCAAGAAAAAGCAACTTACAAGCAGTGGGAGTAAGAGATAGGAAGTTAGTTTTTAATTGGTATCTTTCTTTTAGCCTGATGGAAAAGTCTTTGTAATGTATATTGAATGTTTTAATGCAATAATGTGAATGTAGTTAACACCATTGATTTAGGTATCTGAATGTAATTAAAAAGGAAAATTTAGGGAGAGTGGGTGTAGCTCAGTGTTTTGTGAACCTGCTTTCCATGTACGAGGTCCTAGATTCAATCACCAGTACCTTCTTTAAAAAAAAAAAAATTCATTTTTTTTAAACGAAAATATTAGGTGGTATATATGATGCTAAAATGAAAATGATAAAACAACATAGGAATATACGACACAAAAGTGAACCCTAATATAAACTATGAACTATAGCTAATCACTCAAGTATAACCATATTTTACTCATCTATTATAACAATTAATGCTCTAATGCAAAAATGATAAATTTTGGTTAGTATATGGGAACACTTTATTTTTTTACAAGATATATCTGTAAACCTACAAATTCTCTATAGAAAAAAAGAGGTAGGAGAAACATGTGTGCCTTTCTTTTCCCTCCTCCATCCCTCTCTGGCACAGAGTGGGTCAAATACTCTGACTTGGGTCACTAGCTCTGTTACCAATTGAGCAATGTAACCCCTATGCATGCACTAAGGTGCATGTATATCAGTGCCACACTATTGGGAGGCAGCATGAAGAACTGAACCAAGACACTCCTTTCTGGCATCCCTTACAAGAAATTGTATTGCAGGCATGAGTAGCTTGTGGTCAGCTAAAGATGTTCTGAAAACAATCAAATCAATGCAGCCTGGAAGAAATTATTACTGGCTTCAAGACAAACAATATAGCAACCAGGAAGAAGAAAAGTCTGTTCCACAGGGAATAGAGAGTAACCTGTGTTCCTTTGAATGAGGGAATTCCTAAGTCCACAGTGCTTGCTCACAACAAGACATAATTTCAAAAAAGACAGAGAAGTCACACATTTTCAATTCAATCTGACTCTTTTGGTAGGAGGCTGAACTCTGAATGAGAGAACCTGCCAATATTCCGGGACTGTGAAGGTGTTTTTTGATTTAGTTAATCTGCTTTTGTTAGCAACTGGCACTGATGATTATCTCTGTCATATCTCTGTCTGGACACAAACTTAAGGAATACACAACTCAAGAAATAATTTCAGAGTTAACACATTAAATATTAAAATGTATCATGTAGATAGAATAACATATTACAATACAAATAGAAGAACAGGAAATGATGGCCTATGCAAAGAAACAAGATTAACATTCAGAAAGTATCTACAATGAAAACAAGACATTAAATATGCCAAAGACTAAAAAAAAAAAGATCTTCAATATACTCAAAGAACAAAAGTAAACACAGAGAAAAATTCTAGGATATCAGGAAAATGATAAGTGTCAAAAATGAGAATCAAAAAAAGAGAAATTTTAAGAAAGAACCAAACACATTCTGGAGTTAAAGTCCAAAATAAATGAAATTAAAAATTTCTTAGAGTTTCAGTGGCCAATTTGAACTAGAATAAGAAAGGAACAGTGAATTTGAAAATGAGAAATGAAATCATTCAGGATGAAGCATTGAAAGAAAAAAAAATTAAGATAAATGCCTAGGAAACCAGTGAGGCCATCATCAAGCTTACTAATATATACATTATAGGAGACCAGGAATGAAAAGAAATAGAGAAAGAGGCAGAAAGTATATTCAATGATTTAATGCCAGAATACTTCCCAAATTTACCAAAAGACATGAATATACGCATTCAAGACTCACAATGAACACTAAATAGGATACGATTGAAGAGAACCATGCCCAAACACATTATAATCAAACTATGGAATGGCAAACAAAAAGAGAAAGTTCTGAAAAATGAAAGATAAAAGTTACATGCAATTTACAAGGGAGCTCCTAAAAGATTAATAACCATCTCTCAACAGAAAACATAATGGCAAGTAGACAGTGGGATGAAATATTTAAAGTGCTAAAAGAAAACAATTTCCAGCCAACAATTTTATATCCAGGGAGACAATCATTCAAAAATGAGGAAGATATTTATCTAACATTCCTTAATAAGGAAAAGCTGAGGAAGTTCCTCATCACTAGACCTACCCTACAAAAAGAATCATTATTCAAATTCACCACCAACCTTTTCTATTTTCAAGCACTGCTCAAAGTTCTGCACACTTGGAGGATTACTTACAGTATCAGGTTTGTTGAAGTGGACCCTCCCCTTCCCATTAAGTCAAGGATATTTATCAGCAGCAGAGTTTCCCTGGATGTTATCAATTTTTCATTTAACCTTGTCCCCTTTATGAACCAGAAAACTATTGGTTCTATGAACTGAGTTAAACTCTAGCTCTAGGAAAATATAGTACTGGCTTCCGCAGATGTTGAAAAGGTTGAAACTGAAGTCCATATATTGTAAAATGGCTCAGCTGGCCCCTGGGTATTGACCTTAAAGACCAAGGGGAATTGTGCCTATTTCCCAGGCAGGAATGCTTGAAAAGATAGAGAAAAATCAAATTGTAAAGAACAAGAGAGAAGAAAATAGAAGAGGAAACAAAGACTAATGTCTACTAGAATATAGATAGGGCAGAGTCCATGGCTTAAGATTCAGAATTTCAAAGAGTTATTACAAAATGTCTTTGAATCTATGAGCTAGGATAACATTGATAAGGAAGTGAGATGGGTGGTAATTTTTTCTGTTCCTTCTGTGTGGAGTGCCTCTTTATTCATCTCTTAACTTTAATTACTCTTTTCAGACTCTACTCAGATAATATTTCTTCTAGGTATTAAATCTGCAATAGTATTCAGGAAGGCACAAAATGCTTTTACAGAATTGAACATAAAGGTGTCTACAAGTACTTATTATAATTTTAAAACGTTAACAACCCAATATCTTTTATGTGAGGATAATGTATTTAATCATTACAAGTTGTATTATTTTAAAATAAAATAGGGAGTATTGTGGGAAGATGATAACAAACTAACCAGCGAATCCAATGCTCTCAAAAAAACAACAGAGAAAGAGCCAAAATTGACCAAGGGACCTGCTTTGGGGTTAAGCAGACAAGGACAGTGTTACACAACTCCCAGGAGGGTAAGGGACAGAGAGACAAAGAGGCCAAAATGACAAATGTGAATTTCCAAACCCCCATGGCAGCCGGGAAGGGCTTCCTTCCCCCACCCCCAAGATATTAAGCTGGCGTAAAACCCCTGGCTCATGGTAGCTGACTGAGAGGCAGACATCTTCCTCCCTGTCAGCTGTTTCAAGGATAAGGGGATGGGAAGTCAAGGGGCTTTTCTTCAGTGATTTGGTCAACAGAGTTGGCTTTGAGTCTCCCCTCTGGAAATTCAAAACAGGAACACAGGAAAGCCCAGATTTAAACACCTCCCTGAAGGTACACTGACAAGCACCATCTGCTGGCTGGTCTGGAAATTGAATGGGTAAAAACAAACTGTTTATGATACTCTCAGTATCCTACCCCTGGGAGAAGTCTGCACCCCATTAGTGAGTCCTGCCTTGATTTTGATAACTTAAGTCAGGCAATTTTAAATACTCATAATAAGTTGAACCAAATATCAATGAAGAGATGTGAAAAAAAAGCAATAAGCAAGAGAGAAATTGGCCATCAAGTATGCTCACCAATTCTGATGCCTAGAAATTGGCAAAAATTTACAAGCCATACTAGGAAACAGGAAGACATGGCCCAGCCAAAGGAACTAACAAAGTATTCTGAAGAGATACAAGATTTTAGAAAATTAATCAGTGATAATAACATAACTCTCCTAAACCACTTCAAAGAATTTAAAGGAAATATTAATTAAGAAATAAAGGATATTAAGAAAACACTGGGTGAGCATAAAGAACAAGTTGAAAGCCTACGAAGAAAAGTAACAGACCTAACGAGAATGAAAGACACAAATGGATAAGATTAAAAATACATTACAGGGGTCAACCAGCAAGATGGCAACAAAGTAAGGAACTCCTAGATTCAGCTCATGCTACAGGACAGTTAGTAATCACACAGAGTTATCTAAAGCACCTGTTTGGAGTTTCCAGGGGCCCAGAAGAGCATCCTGCAACATATTTGAAGGAAGAGAAAGAGGAGACTGCCCATTTGCAGGGAAGATTTGTAAGTAGAGCACTACATGCCAAAGAGGTCAGGGCCCATCATCCACTGGCAGCAAAAGTCACCTCGGGAACTATTCTACAGCTGGAATTGGAAGCTCCACTTCTCAAAATCAGGGAAGGAAGAGATGATTGGGCACCAACTTTAGCTACTAATTAGTAAATTCCGTGGGCTAAAGTATAATCCTAAGAACAGCTAAAATTTGAAAATGTCCATGTCTGAAAGAAGCTGGTAGCTGCCATTTTAACTCTGCCCCTGGCACAAGGGGAAGCGGGGTGGACTGAAAATCACAGTGTTTGTAGGAACCAGCTTCTTTGCATCCAGTTTGGATTGCAGCTCTAGCCGAAGCCCCAGCCCCACCTCAGGCAAGGAGGAAGCTGGGGGGACCTGCGCCAGCCTCTCTGGGAACATACAGGCCATGCCACAGAGGCTGGTGCTCATCCTACTCTGGCAGCACAACCTACCTCAGGAGCTATTCTGTGTTTGGAATTGGGAGCTCCATTTCCCAAATATAGGGGAGGAAGAAATGGTTGGCCACTGACTTCAGCTACTAGTTAGTAAATTCGGCTGGCTAAAGTATAATACTAAGAACAGCTAAAGTTTGAACCAAGTTGGAAAGAGGCTAGTAGCCCCCATTTTGACTCTGTCCCTGGCATGAAGGGAAGCCAGACTGACTGAAAATCACAGTGAGGGTAGGGAATAGCTTCTTTCACCCAGATTGGCCTTCAGCCCTTGCCCAGTCTTCAGCCCCACATTTAGAAGGGGGGAAGCTGGCGGGCCCTGCACCAGCCTCTCCAGATAATTGAGGTACATTCTACTGGCACACCCTGAATAATAGGAAATCTTTGGGTGCAACTAAGATCATTCTGGACTCCCATGGCATAGATTGCTGCTCACACTTGCAGCTCCATCTCTACCCCAAGCATGGGAGAAAGAGGCCTGAAGCTTCACCAGAGTCTCTGGGCAACTACAGTCCAGGCCTGAATGGCTTGGATTATTACACACAGCTGTGACTCTGTCCCTACCCCTGGCAAAGGAGAAAGGGGGCAGAAGCTTTCTTGGTCCCTGGGGCAATGATGACAGCTTGATGCTCCACAGCTTACAGCAACAACTACATCCCTGGCTCCTACTAAACAACCAACAATGGAGAAAGGGCAGGAAAGCCGTAAACTAAAGAGAGAAACTGCAAAAAGAATAAATACATCTAGTAAGCCAGACACCAAGACAACAACCAAAAATTACAATCTGCAACAAGAAACAGGAAGAGATCGCCCAGTTCAAAGAGCAAGATAAGCCTTCAGATAACATAAAGGAGTTGAGACAACTGATCATTGATGTTCAAACAAATCTGTTTAATAAATTCAATGAGATGGCTAAAGAGATTAAGAATATTAAGAAACATTGTTTGAGCACAAATAAGAATTTGAAAGCCTGCATAGAAAAATAGCAGAACTTATGGGAATGAAAGGCACAATAAATGAAATAGAAAATACACTGGAATCATATTATAATATATGCATTATAATATAATAGCAGGTTTTAGGAGGCAGAAGAAAGGATTGGTGAACTTGAAGAAATGGTCTTCAAAAGTGAACATACAAAAGAACAGATGAGTAAAAGAATGGAAAAATTTGGACAAGGTCCCAGGGAACTAAATGGCAGCAAGAGATATGCAAGCATATGTGTCATGGGAGTCCCAGAAGGGGGAGAGAAAGGAAAAGGGGCAGTAGGAATATTTGAACAAATAATGGTAGAAAATATTCCACCACTTTTGAGGAACATAGTTATCTGTGTCCAAATGGCACAACATACTCCCATCTGAATTAATACAAATATACCAACTCTGAGACACATACTAATCATAATATCAAATGCCAAAGACAAAGAAAAAGTTCTAAGAGCAGCAAGAGAAAAGCCTTGCATAACATAGAAGGATTACCTAATAAGATTAAGTGCCAATTTCTCATCAGAAACCAAGGAGACAAGATGAGAGTGGTATGATATATTTAGGATACTGCAAGAGATAAACTTCCAGCCAAGAATCTTATATCTGAAAGAATGTTTTTCAAAAATGAGGGTGAATTTAGAATACTCATAGGTAAACAGAAACAAAGTGTATTAGTCAGCCAAAAGGGTGCTGAAGCAAAATACCAGAGATTAATTGACTTTTATAAAAGGTATTTATTTTGGGGTAGAAACTTGCTGTTACCAGGCCGTAATGCATAAGTGACTTACCTCACCAAGTCTATTGCCACGTGTTTGGGTAAGATGGCTGCCAACATCTGTGAGAGTTCAGGCTTTTGTGGTTCCTCTCTTCCAGGGCCTCCATTTCTCTCATGGCTCAGCTGCTGTGCTCTTTCCATGAGGTTAGCTGTAGACTATCAGGTGCACGGTTCTGTCTTTTTCCCCAGAACTTCTGCCATGTCTAAGGAGCCATCTCTATTACTCTGTGTTCTTCTCCTGTGTTCACTTCCCAGGTTCCAGCTCAAAAACTCCCAACTCTGTCCTTTGTCATATCTTTTCTCTGTGAATCCCTGCCAACCACATGGTGGGGAAACAATGCCCTACTGATGTGACCCAATTGAAGCCCTAATCATAATTTAATCAATTAAAAATGATACCTCTTACAGACCAGTTTACAAACAATATCCAATAACCATTTTTGCAATTCATAAACAATGCCAAACTGCTACACTGAGAGAGTTTGTAACCAAGAGACTGGTTTTGCAGGAAATACTAAAGGGTGTGCTACAGTCTGTAAAGAAAATTCAGGAGAGTGAGGGTTGGAAGAAAGTCTAGAAATGAAGGTTGTACCAGTAAAAGTAATGAAAAGTCTCAAAAGAATGGTGAAAATAAAATATGATGGATAAAACCCAAAGGTCAAAATGGGTGAAATAAGAACTACTTTGATAGTAATAACATTGAATATTAATGGATTAAACTGCCCAAACAAAAGACACAGACTGGCAGAATGGATAAGAAAATATGAGCCACCTATATGCTCTATGCAAGAGAATCATCTTTAACCCAAGGATACCAATACATTGAAAGTGAAAAGCTGAAAAAAAGATATTCTATGCATACAGTTTCAATAAATTTTTTAAAAAAGCCAGAGTAGCTGCACTTATATCAGATGAAATAGGAGTTAAAAGACACTCTTAATGTACAATCTGAGGAAGAAGCCAGGAAAAAATCCATTTATGATAATGATTAAAAAAATCAAATATTTAGCTGGGGGTCTGTGCTGTGGGCGTGTGGAGTGAGAAGCTTGGGACATCTATCTGGGCAGATCGAAGGCGTGGACTGAACGGTAGAGATTCATGAGTTTTAAGCCTGCCTGTGGTGGTTAACACAGTCGGCTGACCCCCTCCCTTAGGGGGGAAAAGAAAAAAAAGCCGGTTGGAACCATGACTCCTGTTCGATAACTTGGTGACAGGGCCCGGTGGGAGGGGATGATTTCTGAGGGGGAAGCTCCCGCAAGAGAGCTTTATTTCCTGGGGATTTGGCTGCCTGAAGACCCTTGCAACTTAGACGAACAAAACAGCTGCAGTGAATCGGAACCCAGAGGAAGGGAGGGGTGAATCTGCTGAGGGAGTTGATTTGACTAGCTGCCCAGGGATAAGCCCCAGGCCCCACGGAGCTGGGGAGAGGGGCACTCTCCAAGAGAGGGAGAGTTCTGACAGAAAGCAGAGAGGGGATATCTTTGCTGTCGATTTGGCTGCCTAGACCCCCTCATAACTTTGGGGGAGAAGATAAGCCAGCTTGAAGCAGTGCCAGGCTGAGGGGAGAGGCGAATCTGCTGAGTAAACCTGATTTACCAGGAACCTGGTGACACTGGGGCTCTGATCCAGAAGGGCAGAGTCAGCCGTTTTTAGCGTTCTGCACTGACAAACCTCAGAACTTTAGCATCCCTGGGGAATCCAGAAATTGGAAAGTGCTTGATTAGTTTCCACGAGCCCAGTAAAGGTCCCCTCCATGAGGGGGGTGTTCTAGAGAAGGAGTTATTTTTGGTCCTGTATTACGCCAAAATAAAATAAAATAAAATGTTCACTTTACTAAATGAAAAATAATTTTTTTAAAATTTAGTTTAATAGCCAAAAGCTGCTTCAGGACCTGCACATAGAACCCTGTGGGGAAACTGACTCATATACACAAGCAGGCTGAGATGATCCACGGGGAACCCAGGGAATATTGATCCCCCTTATCTTTGTTTGAATGCTTGCCTGTGTGGTTGTTTGGTTTTTCTCTGTTTATTTGTTGTCTCTTGCTTTCCTTTCCTCTTTACTCTCCCCTTTCATCTTTCTTTCATTTTTTTTTAAATTAGGTGATACTAGCTTGTCTCTTCTTTGCTGTGATTCTTCTTCAGTAATTTCCCATTCTCTATAAATATTGATTTTGTATTCCAAACTATCTCTTATCCTTCCCTCATCTTTCTGCCTTCTGATTTCTGTAGTGGCTATTAAATACCACATTTTTCCAAATGCCCACAACTCAAGGGTGTCAATTTCTATTCCCTCTATTTTGTTTTCTTCATTTTTTATTAATATTAAATTTTTACTTTCAGCAATTTCTTAACTCTTTCTCAACTCTTTCTCTCCCTCCTCATAATACTAGACATCTAAATCATTATATATATATTCTTCTAGTTGGTTTGCAAGTCCATTGTAGGCACTCCAATTTCTTTCCTATTACTCTACATTGTCTACATAAGTTAAATATTCACTTCATTAAGTCTTATTTGGCCCCCTTCTAACTTTTATCAATATTACTATTATCCTTCTTCTATTCTCACATCTTTCAATTCCTCTGGCCCTAATCTTTTGCCTTCAATGAAACATAGAAAGAAGCAAGGAAATAAAATAAGAAGAAAAAGTATCAAAGAGAAAACTTTACACACACACAAAACCACCACCTAAATAAAACTCCAGAGCAGAGAAAGAAGCTAATCAACTGAATAAATCAATCAAGATAAAAGGATGACTAGA
>JAQZBX010079868.1:0-13912 GCA_029593785.1 Cabassous unicinctus
GGCCTAATTCTTACTGTGAGTATATTTCATGGACTTTAGTGATCTGTAAGTTGATTTATTCTATGACTGATAACATCTACAGTCACCTGAGGAGACTGTCTTCAGCAGTGAGAGATGTCTCATCTAATCAGTTGAAGGCCTTGAAAGGAAAAGTGATTTTATATATATATCATGTGTTGTTTATATGGTCTCAGTAATCAGTAACCTGGCATTGATCATCCTTAATGTGATAGACTCCAGACTACAAATACCCATGTATTTTTTCTCAGACATCTGGCCTTCACTGATCTTGGTTATTCAACAGCTGGGGGACTCAAAATGCTTTTTTCTTGTAGGTCAATATGCAATCTCCTTTCATTGGTGTGCTACCCAAGTCACTTTCTTTCATATGCTTATCACTAGTGAAATTTCTTTTTGCCAATGTCTTAGTTTGCCTCAGGGTTGCCTATGCAAAGTACCAGAAATATGTTGGATTTTTAAAATTAATATAATAAACTTTATTTTTAATGAGGTTTTAGATTAAAGGAAAGTTACATAGAAATTACACAGGATTCCCATGTACTCCCTATCTTCCTCTGTTAATAACACCTTACAATTGTGTGGTATATTTGTTACATTTGATGAATAAATATTGAAACATTGCTACTAACCAAGGTCTATAGATTTTATTATTGTTTACACTTAATTCCAATGCCCTATGTTCTACTTCTTATTCCCTTCTCCCTCTCCTTCAGTGCCTCTGGTAACCACTAACTTTATTACAATGTTACATGTTCTTAAATTACTAAAATATTAATAAGTTTACTTTGACTATGGTTGAATTCTCTTATTGTGTTTATTCATTCCTCAACTTTGAGGATTTTGGGATAGTGATGCCTGCTCTGCTTCAGAATGAGAGACAGCTTAGATCTTACAAGGAAGATGGACGGAACTGTTTTGCTTGCAGTTGTAGATACTCCCTGTTTTGTTTGGGAGGATGAAGGTTGTCCATCATCACTGTTTTGTTATTTGTCATGGGCAAATCCAGTGATCTGGAGAGTAGGTGTTGGCTGCAACTCTGCTAAGATTCAGGAATCAACTGGCATGAGAATAGGCCAAGTATTTAAGTCTCTGAGACATGTATTTAAGGGGTATGGTGCTAAAATTAAGTTTAAAAGGGATAGAATTATGTGCAGGGAAATTATAAATGACTCTAACTCTGTTACATTGGGGAAATGTAAGATCTGCCTGAGACATGCATACATGCAACCGCTGGAATGACCTCATGAATATTTTTGAAATCTCTTAGCTATAAAGACTCTTTTATATTTGATGTTTCTACCTTTTGGTCAAGGACTTTTTCCAAATGCATTGCTGGTTGGTGCTTGGTATTAATCCCTTGGTGCCAGGAAAGCTCATACCTGTGAGTCATGTCCCATGCCGGGGGGAAAGTAGTGCATTAATTTGCTGAATTTGGCTTATAGAGAGGCCACATTTGAGTAACAAGGAGATATTCTTAGGCATTAGTTATTATTTGGGTAAGCTTCAGTTTTACAAAAATGAGATTATAGTTACATGCATTAATATTGAGGGCTGGGCATATTGATCTGTTTTCTTTTACTAGGCATTGCCTATGTACTTGAGAATTTCTTATTCCTCTGTTTGAGAACATAACAGGAATCTGCAGGATGAGAGTTTAATACTTTGTTGTTTATTGTGTGTGTCTCCATCCACTGAGATAACACCCTATGACAAGATAAACATATCCATATCCTGTAGGCACATGAACTAGGGGCACCCTTTCCCACACATACCCCCACTACCAACATCCTACACCACTGACAACTTGTATCAGTTACCCTCCCCTTCAGGATGAGGAATGTAGCCTGCCATTCCCTACTTCCCATTCTTTGGTCTCCATGTTGGCTTTTATAAAGGGTATTTAATTAGGGTAAAAGCTTAGAGTTCTGACACTGTGAAATGTCCTAATCCAGGCACCATCATAGAATCTCACCCAAGTCAGCTACTGGTGATCATGGCGTCCTGCCAAGCAGTGAAGCAAGATGGTCGGAAATATCTGCCGAGGTCTATGCCTTGCCCTCAAGTCTCAGCATCTCCTGGAGTTCAGCGGTAGATGATCAGGCATACATCAGGGTTTGTCTCACTAGCTTTGAGCAGCTCCATGGACCCAGCCCCTCTGGAACGTCTTCCCATGCTTCTGTGCTCCACTGGTTCCAGACTCTGAGACCTCTCTCAATCTCTCAGGTCTCCTCTGTTTTCCTGAAGTCCTCTCTCTCACATGGCAGAATCAATATGGCACCTTCCATTGTCTCTTTGCATTTCTTTCTGTGTTTCCTTTCATCTGAGACCCAGCAAGTGGGCAGACTCAATCAGTCATGCCTCACTGATGTAGTCCAATCAAAAGCAATCTAATCAAGTGAACTAAACTGAATCTAATTCCATCAAGGAGTACTACATCCACAGAGATAAATTCATTTTTAAAAGAACTTCATCCTCCCAGTCAGCAGTGGCCTATGACTACTATGTGACCATCTGTGACCCTCTACTTACACAGTCATCATGTCACAAACAGCATGTCACTTGCTGGAAATAACTTATCTCTATAGTGTTTTTATACCTTTACTGAGCATCATAAATATTTTAATATCTTCATTTTTTATCTATAATGTAATTAGGCACTTCTTCTGTGATAATCTTCTGTTGATATATTTGCTCTGCTCAAACACACATGAAGTTAAATTGATTATACTGATCTTTTCAGCTTTGAATTTGGTGTCCTCTCTTCTGACACCATGTCCTACATGGTGATCCTCATAGTCATCCTTATGATGAAGTCTGCAGAGGGCAGGTACAAGGCCTTCTGCACCTGTGGATCTCACCTGTCAGTGGTGGTGATGATCTATGGAACTATATTCTTTATATATGTGCAGCCCAGTCAGTCTCTTGATAGTGATAAAATGGCCTTTGTATTTCATACCTTGGTGATACTCATGTTGAATCCCATGATCTACAGTTTGAGGAAAAAATAGGTGAAAAGAGCTCTAAAGGGAGCCTGGAAAATGTGTGCAAATATTTTCTTGAAAGTTCAGAGTAGGATACAGTAATAATAAATGTTATAGGCTATGTATACACTATCTGACACCCCTTTAGCCTTGTACAGTTTACATCCATAGAAGTGGGCAAGAATCAATCAGTAAGAGGTATAGAAAAATAGAAATCACTTCCTTGCTTTCAAACCAAAATCCACCACTAAGTGATGACTAAATTCTGCTCAAATTCCAGATATGAGTTATATTTAATTTTAAGCACAGCTTAGGTTCCAGTCTTTCATTGTCTCATGTAAATTCTGTTTTCATGTCTCTTCCACTAAAAAATGGCCTTAAAGAAAGTAATGACTGTATACTTGATGCACTATTTAATCTGAAGTTCCTACCACAGTAGAAGTTGAAAAATAGTTCTGTCTAAACATTAGGGGAATTGATTCATCTGGGCAAAAAATATATATTATTAAAGGAAATAAACAAAATTACTATCTTTGTGGGACTTACAATCCTACAGAAGGATACAGAAAATAGGCAAAATCAGAAGTGGATTGTCTAGTACAATAGAATGTAATGAGTTATATGAAAATGAAATACATCAAGTAGGCCAAATGGGGAATACATTTTTTCAAACTAAAAGAATTTATTATAAATATATTTTCCTTGTTATACTTTATTTCTTTTATATTTTTAATTTGGAAACTTTAAACAATTACATGATTTTAGAAAATAAGGTAAACCTCAGTAATACCTTTAAAAAAACTTCAAAATGTAACAATATTTTCACTGTTCTGAATCATTATTCCAGACTTATCCTTTAGGGATAAGGGCTGGAAGGGAATGGAACTGGAATACTTTATTTCAAATCCTAAAATCATGTCATTTATTTCATAAATAATCTATATCTCTATATCATTTTTATGACACAATATTCATTTATCATATATATAAATAACTGTGCATTTAAAAGACATAAGGGACTACCAGGCTAGTATAACAAAAATAATTAAATATTCTTTATTATCATCTAATACCCAGTTCATATTTATGTTCTCCCAAATGACTCAAACCAATGTAATTTTTTTCTTTATTTTTAAAGTAGCTTAAGATTACATAAATGTTAAATTGAAAATATAGGGTATTCCCAAATACCCTCCTCTTATCCCTCCTATACTTCCTCCATTAACAACATCTTTCATTAGTGTGGTACATTTGGAACAATTGATGAACATCTATTGAAGCATTGCTACTAAGCATGGTCTGTAGTTTACATTATGGTTTACATTTTGCACTGCATAGTTTATAGGTTTTGACTAAGTGTATAATGGCTTGTATCCATCATTGCATTATCATGCAGAATAATTCCAATGTCCCCCCAAAATTCCCCATGTTACAACTATTCTTCCCTGTCCTTCTCCTAAGAACCTCTGATAACCACTGTCTTTATATCAATGTTACAATTTCTTCCATTACTAGAATAATAATGTCTGCTTTAGTCCATATTTGCATTCTCACCTTATCTTTATTCCTCATTCTTGAGGATTTTGAGATGAGGCCCACTCTTTTTCCAGTTGAGAGGGGGCTTAGCTCCCATGGGACAGATGGATGGAACTGACTAGCTTGTAGTTGTAGATACTCTCAGTTTCTCAGAATGTGTGTTGTCCATCATCATCATTTTGTTGCTTGTCCTCAGTGAGTCGAATGAACTGGAGAGTAGGTGTTGGTTATAACTCAGCTGAGATTCAGGGCTCAACTAGCATATGAACATCCAGAACATTTAAGTCTCTGGGACAGGCCAATTTCCCAGCTATAGTGCCAAGATATTTCTAGAGCCCTCAGGAGCACCTTTGTTTGAGGCACTGTTTATTGTGGCTGTCAGTGAGATCCTCCTGAGACATGCATAAGTATATCCTCTTGAATTACCTCCCAACTCACTTTGAAATCTCTTAGCAGTAAAAATCCATTTATATTTAATATTTCACCCTTTTGGTCTAGGTCTTTTTTCAAATGCATCGTTAGTTTACACTTGGTAATAATCCCTCAGTTCCAAGGGGGCTTATCCCCAGGAGTCATGTCCCACACCAGGGGGAATGTAGTGAGTTTATATACTGAGTTTGGCTTGGTGAGAGTCCACATTTGAGCAACAAGGAGGCTTTCAGGAGGTAACTCTTAGGCAAAACATATTACAAGGCTGTTTCAATTTCAAAAGAACAAAGTTCATAAGTACAAGAATCAATATCAAGAGCCTTGCTTATTGATCTGTCCTCCTTCACTAGGCACTGACCATGTACTTTAGAGATTCTTGACACTCTATTAGAGACTGTAACAGGATTCCCCAGGCTGTGAATTCAATAGTCTGTCATTTACTGTGAGGGGTTCCAACCACCAAACCAACACCCCATAATCACATGACCACATTCATATTCCATGGAGCATATCCCAGGTGCACCATTCCCCACACATCCCACCACCACTGAAAAGGCACCAGTAATCCTCCCCTGCCACAATTGCAACCCTTCTGCAATCCAAAACCTCCCAAAAAACAAAGTTGGAAAGAAAAATATTAATAATTATTATAATATAATAAATAAAATAATTAAGTTAAAAAATTAACTCTTTGTGCCTTTCATCACTGTAAGATCTGTTATCTTTTATGTATATTGACAACTTCTTCTGTATGTTACCCCAGTGTCTTTTTTTTTTCATTTGATTTTCTAAGAAGATTTAGGTTACAGAAATGTCACACAGAAAATATAGGGGATTCCCACATATCCTCCTTCCCACACACATTCTCACCTACCAATAACATCTTACATGAGTATGGTGTATTTGTTAGTTGATGAATACATATTGAAGCATTGCTACTAACCATGTTCAATGGTTTACATTATGGTTTACATTTTGCATTGCACACTTTTATAGGTTCTGAAAAAATAATAATGGCCTATATCCATCTAAGCTATATCATGTAGAAAAATTCCTATGCTCTAAAAATGCCCTATTTTCCACCTTTCTTCCCTCCTTCTGTCCTCAAAACCACTGGTAACCACTACCTTTATATTAATGTTAAAACTTCTTCTATTATTACAATATGGGTAGAACATAGGAGAATAAATTTTTAATTAAATTAGCAAGGAGATCTCTCTGAGAAGAAAGAGATTATGCAAAAAACTTGAAGTCAAGTGATTGGTTTCTTTGAGGTTTCTATGTTTTCTAGGGTCAGTGTAGGTTGTTCTTACATTCTTAGGAATTATTCCATTTCATCTACATTTTCTAGTTTGTTGGCATACTGTTGTTCATAGTACCTCCTTATGATCTCTTTTATTTCTGTGTGGTCAATAGTAATGTTCCCATTTTATTTATTTATTTATTTGCATCTTCTTTCTTTTTTACTTTGTCCATATAGCTAAGGGTTTGTTGATTTTGTACATCTTCTCAAAAACCAAATTTTGGATTTGTTAATTCTCTCTATTGTTTTTTGTTCTCAATTTCACTTATTTCTGCTCTAATGTTTACTTCACTCCTTGTGCTTGTTTGGGAATAGTTTGCTATTTTTTTTCTAGTTCTTACAACTGTGTAGTTAAACCATTGATTTTAGCTCTTTCTTTTTTAATATAAGAATTGAGTGCTTTAAATTTCCCTCTAACACTGCCTTCACTTCATCCCATAGGTTCTGATATGTTGTGTTCTCATTTTCATTCACACAAGATATTTATGATTTCTCTCACAATTTCTTTGAGAAGAATTATATCCTCCTATTTTGTGGTGCAATGTTCTGTATGTGTCTATTAGGTTTAGTCCATTTATCATATAACTGAAGCTCTCTGCTTCATTATTAATCCTCTGCCCAGATTTCTATCCAATGCTGAGAGTGGTGTATTGAAGTCTCCAACTACTATTGTAGAGACATCCATTTCTTCCTTCTGTTTTGCCAGTCTTTGTCTCAGGTAATTTGGGGCATCCTGGTTAGGTGTATATATATTTATGATTGTTATCTCCTCCTGGTGAATATATAATGTCCTTCCTTGTCTCAAATGACAGTTTTGATTTTAAAGTTTATTTCATCTGATGCAGTTATTGCTACTCCAGCTTTTTTTGGTTATTGCACCTGTAGAATTTCTTTTTCCTCGTGTAATGTGTTATCCTTGTGTCTAAAGTGAGTGTCTTGTAGACAGCATATAGACGGCTCACATTTTCTTATTCATTCCACCAGCATTTGTCTTTTGATTAGTAAATTCAATCCATTAACATTCAATGTTATTACTGTAAAGACAGTTCTTAATTCTCCCATTTTGACTTATTTCACCACTCCTTTTTTATTTTGGTTACTTTTACTAACATAATATTTATTTCTATACTCTCTTCAAAGTTTCTCTCTCCTGTCTTTTCTTTTCAGGCTGTAGCACTCCCTTTAGTAATTCCTGTAAATCCCATCTCAAACTCTCTCAGTATCTGTTTGTCTCTGATGATTCTAAACTCACCCTCATTTTTGAAAGACAATCTTGCTGGACCTAAGATTCTTGGCTGGCAGTTTTTCTCTTGGAATATCATAAATATATCATATCAAAGCCTTCTTGCCTCTATGGTTTCTGTTGAGAAATCAACAATTAATCTTATTTGGTATCCCTTGTATGTGATGCATCACTTTTCTCTTCCTTTTCTCAAAATTCTTTCTTTGTCTTATCATTTGACATCCTGATTATTATGTGTCTCAGAGTAGGTCTATTCAGATTAATTTAGATGGGAGTACATTTTTCTTCTTGAACACTGATATCTATGTCCTTCAATAGGCTTGGAAAATTTTCAACCATTTTTCTTCAAATATTCCTTCTGCCCCTTTTCCCTTCTCCTTCTGGGACTCCCATGACAAATATGTTTGCCATCACTTAGTTCCCTGAGACCCTGTTCATTTTTTTTTGCCATTCTTTTCTTTGTTCTTTTGTATGTTCATTTTAGGAAGCCATGTCTTCAAGTTCATTGATGCTTTTTTCTGCCTCCATGACTCTGCTGTTGTATGCCTCCAGTTTATATTTAATTACATTCATTGTGCCTTTCATTTTTAAAAGATCTGCTATTTTTCTATGTATGCTTTCAAATTCTTCTTTGTGCTTACCCAGTGTCTTCGTAATATCCTTAATCTCTTTAGCCATCTCTTTGTATTTATTAAGGAGATTTGTTTGAACATCTATGATCAGTTGCCTCAACTCCTTTATGTTATCTGGAGGCTTATCTTGGTCCTTTGACTGGACTGTATCTTTCTGTCTCTTTGTATGGATTGTGATTTTTTTGTTGGTTTCTTGGCATCTGGCTTACTAGATGTATTTATTCTGGGTGCAGCTTCTCTCTTTAGTTTTGGATTCTTGCCCTTACTCCCTTGCTGGTTGTGTAGGAGGAGCCAAGGATGTAGTTGGTATTATAAGCTCTCGAGGCTGATGCTTCCCCTTTTACTCCAGGAACTGATGAAGTTTCTCTCACCCTTCTCTGGCAGGGGTAAGGATGGAGCTGTGGCCTTGTGCAGTAACCCAATTCATGCAGGGCAAGACAATCTGTAGTTTCCTGGAGAGACTGATGAAGCATCATGTTCCTTCATCCCCTACCTTGGGTGGGAATGGAGCTGCAGGTGTGGGCAGCAAACTAAGCTGTGTGGGTCAAAACTGACCAAAATTACCCAGGTATACTGATGTAGCACCAGCCCACCTCCTCTGCCAGGGGTGAAGATGGACCCTACAGAGTGCTCAACAATCTAATTCATGAGGGCTGAAAATGCCAGCAGTTGCCTAGAGAGGCTGAGGGAACAACCTTCCCCTCCTATGCTATTGGGGGAAGGGAATGGAGCCCCAGGTGTTTGACTTATACAGTCTGTTCTTGCCAAAAGCACCTTCAGAAGTCCACAGAGCCTGGGGCAGGTAGACCCAACTTCCTCCTTGCCAGACATAGGACTAGAGCTTAAGCTAGACCTGTAATCCAATCTGGATGGAAAGAATCTGGCCCCTACCATCACTGTGATTTTCAAACAGCCCTGCATCCCTTCATGCAAGGGGTAGAATTAAAATGGTGGCTACTGATATTTTTATATTTTGGAGAGGTTCAAACTTTAGCTGTTATTAGGATTATATTTTAGCTGGCCAAATATACCAATAAGGAGCTGAAGTTGGTGCCTGACCTCCTATTTTTGGGAAATGGAGCTTCCAAATACAGCCATGGGATAGCTCCTGAGGTGGCTTGTGCAACCAGTGGAGGATGGGCACCCACCTATGCAACGTGGAGTGTTCTAATCATGAATCTTCTCTGCAGATGGGCAGTCTCCTTCTTCCATTCTTTCAAGGATTTTGCAGGATGCTCTTCAGTTCTCCCAAACAGGTGCTTTAGATAGCTCTGGTGATTACTAACTGCCTTGTAGGACAAGCAGATGCTTGGTGCTACTTACTCTGTGCCATCTTGCCCCTCTCCCTTGTCTGCATTTGTTGATGAAGTATTGTATAAATATCAACCACATGCAGTTGATGGAATATTTTATTAAGTTAAACTATATATTTACTAACTTTCTGCCTGCTGGATCTTTAATAATTGATAGAGGACTTTTGAAACCTCCAATTGTAAGAGTGGATAGGTCTGTCTCTCCCTGTAGTTCTATCCATTTTGCCTCATATTCTGATCCTCTGTGGATAGGTGCATATACATTCAGGATCATTATATCTTCTTGGACAACTTGCAGTGTTATCATTATTTAATGCCTCACTTCATCCTTCATAATTTTCATTGTTCTGAAATCTGTTTTATCTGAATTTAATATTGCTATTCCAGTTCTTCTGATTAGTTTTTGTATGATATATCATTTTACCTCCTTTTACTTTTAATTTTCTGTTTTTTTTTTTACATTTAAATTGTTTTATTAATAGGTAGACTATACTAATAATCTATACCTTTTAAATGGTATGTTTAAACAATTCCATTCACATTTAAAATGATTATTAATAAACTTGGATTAATATTGTTTAGTTTGTTTAGCTCCTCAAAGCAGACACCATGAAATTTGGTGGTTTTAAAACATAGGCTTACAGTTTTGAGGCTGAGAAAAATGTCCAAATCAAGACATCATTAGGCAACACTTTCTTCCTGAATACCAGATACCAGGAATCCTGGACTCTTCTGTCACACTGCAAGGTACCTGGTGCTGTCTACTAGTCTCTCCATTCTCTTCTGGATTTTGGTGCTTTCAACTTGCTTTCCTGGCTTTCTCTCCCTTTATTTATCTGGTTTAGAAAGGAATCCAGTAAGAAAATTAAGACTCACCTTAGGCCACACTTTAACTGAAGTAACCTCATAAAAATCTACCAACAATGGGCTTACACTCACAGGAGTGGATTATCTATCATATTTGCAATGGTTTTCTATTCACTTGCCCTTGTTCTTTCATAAATTTTTTGACTCTTGCTATTGTTCTTCCTTCCCTAGTTTTAACTGAGCATTTCATGTGATTTCATTTTCTTTTCTCTCTTAGCCTATCAATTAAACTTATTTTTTAAATTTTAGTTCTTGCTGTTTGGGATTGAATCATGCTCCCACAAAAGGCATGTTCAGTTTCAACCCTGTTCCTGTGGGAGTGGAAACCTTGTAAATAAGATTTCTTGAAGAGAGTTAAGGTGGGGCTAAAATGAATCATGTTGGGCTTTCACTCAGTTTACTGGAGTCCTTTATAGACAGAATGAAAGGCAGACAGAGAGAAAAGTCTCAGGGAACACTCAGATGCTGGAAGTGAATGGAAATTAGAAGAGAAAGGAGAAGATGACTTTACGTGACTTTCACGTAATGAAAAAGCCAAGGAACCCCAAAGACTGCCATCTAGCCTGAAGATACTGACCCCAGAAGGAAGCAAGCCTTCCATGCTCTGAAATCATGAGCCAATAAATTCCTATTGTTAAACCAACCCATTGTATGGTATTTGTTTTAACATCCAGCACACTAAAACAGTTGCCCTAATGTTGGTAAAGTATATTTACAATAAATATAAATCTAGTTTCAAATAGCACTATAGTTCCTCACATGTAATTCTGGTACCTTAAATGTCTCCCCAATTCTCCTTTCCCATTGCTTATAGCAGTGCTGCCATACATTTCATTTAGCCTTAAGCTATAACCATCAACTGTATTGGTACTATTATTATTTCAATCAAATTTTTATCTATTAGATTAATTTAAAATAAGAAAACTAAAATTTATTATTTTACCTTCATTTATACCTTCTCCAATGGTCTTCTTCTTTATGGAGACCTGAGTTTTTGATTTATATAATTTCCCATCTCTTTGAAGCACTTCTTTTAACATTTCTTGCAAAGCAGGTCTATTGTTGACAAACTCCCTCAATTTTGTTTTTCTAAGAAAGCCTTTATATCTCATTCACTTTTGACAGATAATTTTGTTGAATATAGAATTTTAGTGATTTTTTTTTCAACTTTCTAAATATTCCACTCTACTCTCTGCTTGCTTGCAAGGTTTGAGAAGACTGATACAATTTTTAACCTTGCCTCCATACATAAGTTGTTTTTTTTAATTTTTGTTATGGCTATTTTCAAGATTTTCTCTTTGTGTTTGATTTCCTTCAGTTGTAATATATTCCCAGATGTAGATTTCTTAAACACATATTTTTCCAGCTTGGTGTTCTATGAGTTTCCTGATTCTAAGATTTAGTGTCCATCAATAATTTTCAAAAATTCTCAGCCATTAATAATAATATTTCCTCTTCTCATTTCTGTCTTCTCTAGTCTTCCTGATTATACATATTTAAACCATTACTTATTGTGTCACAGTTCTTGGATATTCTGTTCCATCATTGAGTCTTTTTTTCTCTTTGTTCCTTAGCTTGGGAAGTTTCTCTTGACATATTTTCAAACTCACTGTTATTTTCCTGGAGATGTCCAGTCATATGATGATTTCACCAAAGGCATTCTTTATTTCTGTCACACTGTTTTTAATATCTGGCATTTCCTCTTGATTCTTTCTTACAATGTTTATCTCTCTCCCTACATTACCACTCTGTATTTTTTTTTACTTTTTATTATAGTAGCATTTACACAATTCAAAACCTCCCATTTTGACCACTTACAAGTGTACAATTCAGTGGTATTAATAACATTATTTATTGTGCTACCATGCCTATAGTTCATTATCCAGAATTTTTATAATCCAAACAAAAATACCACATTGATTAAGCAATAATTTCCCATTTGCCTCTCACCTTGGGCATTGGTAACCTGTAATCTACTATCTGTCTCTGTGATTTTGCTTCTTCTATGTGTTTCATGTAAAAGGTTCATGCCATATTTGTTTTTTTGTGTATCTGGATTATTATTCTCAGGGTCATACAAACAGTATTTTATCATGTATCAGAATTTCTTTCTTGAAACTGTGGGTAAAACAAATATACTTGTCTTGTTCTTGACCACATGGGGAAAGCTTTCAGTCTTTCACAACTAAGTATAATAATAGCTGAGGGCTTTTTGTATATGTCATTTATTATGCTGAGGAAATCCCTTCTATCCCTATTTTATCAAAGGATTGTATCATGAAATTCTATTCTATTTTGTCAAATTCTGTTTCTACTTCAATTTTTAATAATGTAATTTTTTCCTTCATATATTAATGTAGTGTACTTTATTGATTTTTTTCTTATTTTGAAACATCCTTACATTCCTGGGATAAATCCCAGCTAGTCATGTTGTGTAGTCTTATTAATATGCTTCAAACTTCAATTTGCTAGAATTTGTTGATGATTTTTGCATCTATATTGATTAAGGAAATTGGTGTATAGTTTCTGTATCACTTCTCATGCTCAAGTAAATCCCAGGATAGGGGACCTAGACATAGTCTCTGAGTAAATGTTCCACGGAATCGCTTGAGGTTGATACATAAAGACACCCAATATGTTCATTAAGTTGCACCAATAATCTGACCCTAAGGACCATCACTCGTGTGCAGGTCTTACAAATTAACCGGCAGAGCCTAGGGTGGAGGTGGGGCCCTGAACAAGCAAACTTACCCTGTGGCTCCCTTAAATTTCTTAGTTTATTTTTCCTTTGATCTTGATTTCACATTCATTAGTTGTTGAGTCATTGTCTACCCTTGATTGCTTTCCACAGTTTGGGGAAGTTAATTCTGACAAATTCTACTCATTTTTTTCCCTCTGTTTTTCATGGGTCTGTGGGCCAGGTGTGTCTTGCTTCACATCCTTGTTCAGGTTACCTCTTACCCAACAGTTTGTGCTTATTGTCCAGTTTTTTCTCCAGAGCTGTTAGCATATTAATCATAGTCACTTTAAATGATTGTTCTGATAATTCCTACTACTCTGCCAAATTTGAGTCTACTTCAGATGTTGCCTTATCCCCAGACTTCTTTTTTCCCCTTTGTCTTTTATCATGTCTTGTGGTTTATTGTTGAAAGTGAGACATGATGTATCTGGTAGGGGCACCTGAGGCAAATAGAATGTAGCATGTCTCATATTCTTCTGGCTAGGGGTTGAACTGTTGTATTGTTTTCTAAAGCTGTAAGTTTCACTGGTTAAATTTCTTCTGGTTTCCTTGTTTGTGTCTCTTCTTTAGGTTTCTTTAGGGAATTCCTTAGTAAATTGGATATGAGCCTTGCAGTTTTGAACAGTTTCAACCAATTCTTATATACAATAATGCTATTAATATGGTGATAAGATGTGGGATGAAGTCAATGTTCTGTAATCCTATGATAAGGTCTCAGTCTTTTAGTGAGCCTTCCTATCTGGACTGTGACCTTCACAATGTTTATCACATTTTATTTCACACCATGGGTAATACAGTAGGGCCAGATGGCCTGGAGTTGGTTTCTTCCCTTTCCAAGAGAAGTTAG
>JAQZBX010079869.1:0-13920 GCA_029593785.1 Cabassous unicinctus
AGCCTATCTCCATAGGAACTATACAGCTCAGAAGTGGCTAAGGTTTGCCTCTAGAAAGAGGGTTAAGAGCCAGAGTGTAGCCCAAGGGGGAAAGGTAGCAATAAAGATAAAATAAATTATAGGATCCAGAATCTACAAACAAATACTTAAGTTTTTTAAAATGTAATTCACATTTTTTGTAGGGCATAATAAGTAAATATGTAATAGGCAAAATGAACCTATAATCAATTATAATAATGAGTTTTAAACTGTGAGCCTAGGAGTCCTAGAGTTCCTTAAAAGTGAGGAAATGAGAAAGGGGTCAATCAGATACATCACAAAAGATCAACTATAAACAAAAGAGGCTACAATAAAAAGGGAAACAAAAAGATAAGGGATATCAAAAACAAAAGACAAAATGACTGAAGTACATCTTGCCTTTACAGTATAATAACACTGAATGTTAATGCATTAAACTCTCTAATCAAAACACACAGATTAGCAGAATAGATTTTTAAAAAAGCATAATCCAGCCATATGTTCTTTAAAAGACACCTTAGACCCCCAAAACACAAATATGTTGAAAGTGAAAGGATGGAAAAAGATACTCCAAGCAAACAGTAACCAAAAGAGAGGAGAAGCTATACTAATATCAGGCGAAATAGACTTTCAGTCAAAGCTGTTACAAGAGACAAAGAAGGACACTCACTATATATTAATAAAGGTTCAATCCACTAAGAAGAAATAAGAATTATAAGTATTTATGTACCTAACCACAGTGCTTAAAAATACATGAGGCAAACACTGGCAAAACTGAAGGGAGAAGCAGACATTTTTGCATAAATAGTTGGAACCTTCAAAATATCACTTTCAACAATGGATAGAAAATCTAGACAGATTAATAAGGAAACAGAGAACATGAATAATAAGATAAATAAACCATACTTAATAGACATTGTACCCCAAAACAGCAGTATACACATTCTTCTCAAGTGCATATGGATCATTCTCTAGGACAGACCACATGTTGAGTCACAAAACAAGTCTCAATAAATTCAAAAATAATGAAATCATACAATGTATATTATCCAGCCACAACAGAATCAAGCTACAAACCCATAACACAGGAAGAAATGGAAAATCCACAAATACATGGAAATTAAACAACATGCTCTTAAACAACCAATGGCTTAAAGGGGAAATCAGAAGCAAAATTAGGAAATATCTTGAGGTGAGTGAAAATGAAAATAAAACATTCCAAAACTTATGGGATGCAGTGAACGCAATGCTGTGAGTGAAGTGTACAGCTCTAAATGCTTAAATTAAAAAAAGAAGAAAGACTTCAAATTAGAGAGGTAACCCCAAAAGTGGAAGAACTAGAGAGGGAAGAGGAAACTAAACCCAAAGTGAGTAGAAGGAAGGAAAGAACAAAGATTAGAGCAGAGAACAACAACAACGACAAAAAAATCCAATAGAGAGAAATCAAGAAAACCAAAAGTTGGTTCTTTGAAAAGATCAATAAAACTGACGAACCTTTAGCCAGATTGACAAGGAAAAAAAGAGAGAGGATACAAATAACAAAAATAGAAATGAAAAGGTGGCCATTACTACTGACCTCACTGAAATAAAAAAGACTATAAGAGGATAACTATGAACAACTATATGCCAATAGATTAGATAACCTAGATGAAATGGACAAATTCTTAGCAACAACAAACTACTAACATTGACTCAAGAAGAAACACAAGATCTCAACAAACAAGTTTTATTTTAGTAGTAAAGAGATTTACTCAGTAATCAGAAAGTCGCAACAAAGCCCCAAACAAGATTACTTCACAGGGGAATTCTACCAAACATTCCAAGAAGACTTAACTCCAATTTTGCTCAAACTTTTCCAAAAAATTGAAGAGGAGGGAACACTTCCTAATTCATTTTATGAGGCCAACATTATCCTAATACCAAAGCCACATAAAGATACCAAAAGAAAATTACAGACCAAGATCTCTTATGAACATTGATGTACAAATCCTCAACAAAATACTAGCAATCCAAATCCAAAGCATTATTAAAAGAATTATAAGGACTCACATCTATCCCAGAAAAATAGATAAGAGGACAGGCAGAAACAGACTGGAAAAAATGTTCTAGGGTTTAGGACACTAGGAGAAGGCTGGATACCACCCAGGAGAGGGGCAAAGGAAAAGAATCTCAACGGAAAAACTCCTACCCTCCGACTAGGCTTTGAATTGTGAAGGCTGACAAAGAGTGCCATCTGCTGTGGAGCCAAGGAAGTGCATGCGAGAAACTAAAAGTAAATAAGAGAGGCTTTTTCTAGTCCTTATAACCTCTCACTCTGAGGCCCTTGGAAGAGGGTCTGCAAACTATTACTGGGTCCATGGCCCAGATGTGGTCAACTAACATAGACAATCCTAAAGACCTAGAAAAGGCTGAACCAAGAATCAAAGAACAGCAGCAACACTCAGCCTCCAGGTACTAAATCCCTATGAGAGAGAAACTGAGCATCAGAATAAACTCACCATCATAATCAGACACTAGACATCAGCAAAAAATTACAAGCCATACAAAGAAAATGGAAGAAATGGCCCAAGCAAAGGAATATATCAAAGCCCCAGAGACATAGGATTTGCGACAACTAACCAATGAAGTTCATACAAATCTTCAAAATCAAATTAATGAGTTGAAAGACAATATGGCTACAGAGATAGAGAACATGAAGAAGACATAGGGCAAGCACAAAGAAGAATTTGAAAATCTGAAGAGAAAAATTACAGCTTACGGGAAGGATAGATATAATAGGTGAGTTCAAAAACACATTAGAGGCATACAATAGCGGACTTGAAATGACAGAAGAAAGGATAAGTGATGCAGAAGACAAAACAGCTGAAATTGAGGAGAGAGAAGAACAGAGAGAGAAAAGAATGGAAAAAATTGAGCAGAGGCTCAGGGGGTTGAATGATAATACAAAGTGCAACAATATATGTGTCATGGGAGTTCCAGAAGAAGAGAAAGGAAAGGGGGCAGAAAGAGTTTTGAGGAAATAATGGCTGAAAATTTTCCAAAAGAAATTTTCACAAAAGTAATGAACTTACATGTCCAAGAAGCACAGCGTACCCTAATCTGAATAAATCTGAATAGACCTACTCCAAGACACATACTACTCAGAATGTCAAATGTCAAAGGTAAAGAGAAAATTCTAGAAGTAGTGAGGGAGAAGCAAACCATCATATACAAGGAATGCCCAGTAAGACTTGGTACAGATTTCTCACCAGAAACTATGGAGGCAATAAAACTGACTGTAACTTGAGTTAAAATAGGATGGGCAGGAAGGTAAATGGTCTTGCTGTTCAACAGTGATAAATGTAAAGGAGATTTTGAGTGCTAAATAAAATGTCCTTGGGGGGAGGGGGGAAGGGACCATAAAGGGATGAAGACAGTTGTATGACATAATTAGAATACTGAAAGAAAAAAACTTCCAGTCAAGAATTCTTTATCTGGCAAAACTGTCCTTTAAATATGAAGTTGAGTTTAAAATATTCACAGATAAACAGAAATTAAGAGAGTTTGTAAAAAAGAATCTGCATTTGCAGGAAGTATTAAAGTGAGCCTTACAGCCTGAAAGAAAAAGACAGGAGAGAGAGGCTTGGAGGAGAGTGTAGGAGGCAAGATTAGCAGAAATGATAATCAAAAGAGTAAAAAGACAGATTAAAATAAGATGTGACATATGAAAGCCAAAGAATAAAATGGTGGAAGTAAATAATGCATTTACAGTAATATCACTGAATGTGAATGGATTGAACTCCCCAATCAAAAGATTTAGGCTGACAGAATGGATTAAAAAAAAAACCATGAGCCATCCATATGCTGCCTACAAGAGACTCACCTTAGACCCAGGGATACAAATAGGCTCAAAGTAACAGTAAAGCAAACAGTAACCAAAAAAGAGCAGCAGTAGCTATAGTAATATTGGGCAAAAAAGACTTTAAATGCAAAAAAGTTATGAGATACAGAAGGCCATTAAATATTAATAAAAGGGACAATCCACTAGGAAGAAATAACAGTCATAAATATCTATGCAACTAACCAGGGTGCCCAAAATACATGCGACAAACTCTGGCAAAACAGAAGGGAGAAATAGACATCTCTACAATAATAGTTGAAAACTTCAACATACCACTCACATCATTAGATACAACAACTAGACAGAAGATCAACAGGAAACAGAGAACTTGAACAATATGATAAACGAGCTAGACCAAACAGACGTATACAGAATGTTGCATCCCTTATCAGCGGGTTATACATTCTTCTCAAGTGCTCATGGATCTTTCTCCAGGATAGACCACACGTTAGGTCACAAAGCAGGTCTCAATAAATATAAAAAGACTGAAATTATACAAAGTCCCTTCTCTGATCATAATGGAATGAAACTGGAAATCAATAATTGACAGGAAAAGGGGAAAATTGCAAATGTGTGGCAGCTAAACAACATACTCCTAAAAAATCTGTGGGTTAAAGAAGAAATTAGTAAATACATTGAAACAAATGAAAATGAGAACACAACTTATCAAAATGTAGGGGATACAGGCAAAGGCAGTGCTCAGAGGGAAATTTATAGCCCTAAATGCCAATATTAAAAAAGAAGAAAGAGTTAAAATCAAAGCCTGAACTGCACACTTGAAGAAACTAGAAAAAGTACAGCAAACCAATCCCAAAGTAAGCAGAAGGAAAGAAATAATAAAGATTAGAGCAGAAATAAATGAAATTGAGAACAACAACAACAAAAAACAACAACAGAGAAAATCAACAAAACCAAAAAGCTGGTTCTTTGAGAAGATCAATAAAATTGATAAACCCTTAGCTAGACTAACAAAGAAGAAAAAGAGAGAAGATGCAAATAAATAAGATCAGAAATGAAAGGGGGAAGTTATAACTGACCCCACAGGAATAAAAAGGAACATAAGAGGATGTTATGAGAAACCGTATGCCAACAAACTAGTCAACCTAGATGAAATGGACAAATTCTTGAAACACACATACAACCTACATCGACTGTACAAGAAATACAAGAATGCAATAAACCAATTACATTTAAAGAGATTTAAACAGTCATCAAAAATCTCTCTACAGAGAAAAATCCAGGACCAGATAGCTTCACAGGCAAATTCTACCAAGCATTTCAAGAAGAATTAACACCAATACTGTTTTAACTCTTCCAAAAAATTGAAGAGGAGGGAAAATAACAATGAAAAAAAAAAATGATTTTATTTATTTCTCCCCTCTCCCTCCTTGTTTGCGCTCGCTGTCTGCTCTCCGTGTCTGTCTGTCTGCTTTTTAGGAGGCACTGGGAACTGAACCCAGGACCTCCAGTGTGGGCCCAATCGTTTGAGCCACATCTGCTCCCTGCTTGTTTGTGCCTCTCACTGCGTTTCCTTGTTGTGTTATCTTGTTGCATCAGCTCACTGTCTTGCTCATCTTCTTTAGGAGGCACTGGGAAACGAACCCGGGACCTCTCATGTGGTAGGCGGGAGCCCAACTTCTTGAGCCACATCTGCTTCCTCACCAACACATTTTATGAAACCGATATCATCCTAATATGAAAGCCAGATAAAGAAACAAGAAATGAAAATTACAGACCAATCTCTCTAGTGAATATTGATGCAAAATTTTTCAACAAAATACTTGCAAATAGAATCCAACAGCATATCAAAATTATATATCATGACCAAGCAGGATTTATTCCTGGTATGCAAGGGTGGTTCAACATAAGACAATCAATTAACATAATACAACAAACCACATTAACAAATTGAAGGAAAAAAAACCACATGATCATCTTGATTGATGCAGAAAAGTTGTTCAACAAAATCCAACATCCTTTCTTGGATAAAAACACTTTGAAAGACAGGAATAGAAGGACAATTTCTCAATATGATAAAGGGCATATATGAAAAATCCACAGCCAACATTGTACTCGATGGGGAAGGGTTGAAAGCTTTCCCCCTAAGATAGGGAACAAGAAAAGGATGCTCACTGTCATCACTGCTATTCAACATAGTACTGGAAGTTCTAGACAGAGAAACTATGCAAGAGAAAGAAATAAAAGGCATACAGAATGGAAAGGGAGAAGTAAAACAATCCCTATCTGTAGTTGACATGATCCTATATTGAGAAAATCCTGAAAAATCTACAAGAAAGCTACTAGAGCAAAGCAGAAGAGAACAAGATCAATACACAAAAATCAGTGGTGTTTCTATACCAGCAATGATCAATTCAAAAAGGAAATCAAGAAAATAATTCAATTTACAATAGGAATTTAAAAAAATAAAACATCTAGAAATAAATTTAACCAAGGATGTAAAGGACTTGTACATGGAAAACAACATATCATTGATAAAAGAAATTAAAGGAAATCTAAATAAATGGAAAGATAAGCCATGTTCATAGATTGAAAGACTAAATATCATTGTCAGTTCTACCCAAAATTATATATAGATTTAACACAATCCCAATCCAAATTTGAAGAAATGGAAAAGTCAATAATCAAAATTATATGGAAGGGTAAAGGGCCCTGAATAGCCAAAAACATCTTGAAAAGAAGAACAATATTGGAGAACTCACACTTCCCAATTTCAAAACTTATTTCCAAAGAGCATAATCAAAATAGTGTGGTACTGGCATAAGATCAGATTTATAGACCAATGGAATAGAATTGAGAGTTCAGAAATTCCCATACATTTATGGCCAACTGATTTTTTTTTTTTTTTTTTTTAAGAGGAGGTACCAGGGATTGAACCTGGGACCTCATATGTGGGAGGCAGGTGCTCAACCATCAAGCTACATCCACTCCCCAAAGATTATGGTTTTTTTTTTTTGTTGTTGTTGTTGTTTTAGGAGATACCAGGAATTGAACCCAGGACCTTGTACATGGGAAGCAGGCACTCGAACCACTGAGTTACACTGCTCCCACTAACGGATTTTTGATAAGAGTGCCAAGTCCACTTAATGGGGAAAGAATAGTCTCTTCAACAAATGGTGCTGCGGAAACTGGATATCCACATAAAAAAGAACATAATTGAAATGCTACCTCATACCACATACAAAAATTAACTCTAAATGGATCAAGAAGCTAAACATATATCTGACAAGGTTTTAATATTCAAAATAGATAAAGAACTCCTAAAAAGACAACCCAATTAAAAAATGGGCAAAAGGCTTAAATAGACATTTTTCCAAAGATGTACAAATGGCCAATAAGTACTCAAAAAGATGTTTAACATCATTGATCATCAGGGAAACACAAATCAAAATCTCAATGAGATACCTCTTCATACCCACTAGGATAGCTATTATTTAAAAAATAAACTAACAATAGAAAATAACAAGTGTTGGCAAGAATGTGGAGAAATTACATGTTGTTGTTGGTAGTATAAGCTGGTGCAGCAACCGTGGAAATGAGTTTGATAGTTCCTCAGAAAGCTGAACCACAAGACCCAACTTCTTAGTATATACCCAAAAGAATTGAAAGCAGAGACACAGGACTCAGACAGGTATTTGTATACCAATATTCATAGCAGTATTATTCACAATAGCCAAAAGGTAGAAACAAACCAAGTGTCCATCAACAGATTAATGATAAACAAATGTGGTATATACATAGAATACAATGGAATAGTATTCAGCCGTAAAAAGGAATGAAGTCCTGATACATGCTAAAAGCTACAATAGGGATGAACCTTAAAGAGATCATGTTGAGTGAAATAAGCCAGACACAAAAGGACAGGACTTATATGAAATAACTAGAATATGCAAATTCATTGAGATAAAGTAGTTACAGGTTACTAGGGATGGGGCAGAAGGAGAATGGGGAATTAATGCTAATGGATGAAGGGTTTCTGTTTGGGTAATGGGAAAGTTTTGGTAATGGATAGTGGTGATAGAAGAAAAATAATGTGAATGCAATCAATCCCACCGAATTGTATGCTTGAAAGTGGTTAAAATGGGAAATTTTATGTTGTATTTATGGTACCACAATTAATAATAATAATAATAATAATAACCACTGGCTTTAGAGCAAATTTTACTTTGCTTTATTATATCAAGGATAACTTATTTTTTACTTTACAACTATTGAATACCTTTTTTCCCAAGCACACACATACATATACCTGTGCACAAACACATGTTAATGCTTGTAAAGGCATCTGACTATTCCTGGAATGAATCATAATAAATTGGTAACAGACCTGTGTTTGAAACCCTAGTGCAGCCGCTTACAACTGTGTGACTGAAGCCACAATCTCTCTGAGCCTTAATTTCTTTCATCTATAAAATGGAGTAAGAGAAGTAACATAGTGTGACTATATGTAAGGCATCTAAAACATATTATTGACTCCCTGAAAAAAAAAGGCTACTACTGTTATTATTAATAAGGGATAAGAGATAAACCTAATAGTGTTTTCAGCCAGGAAATAATATGGCCAAAATAATATCACAGGACATTTATTCCAATAGCTATGCTTAATATAGAATAAAAGAATAATAGAAGAGAAGGAAACCTCCCATACTGTTAGTGAGAGTATAACTTGGTGCAACTTTTTGGGGACAATGTATTAATATAAATTCTAAAAACACATGCCTTTTGACCCAGTAATTCCACTTTATCTCACCAGTTAAACTCAGATAGGTGCATGAAAGATGTTTGCATTACAATGTTCTCTGCAGTGTTATTTATCAGAAAAAAACAAAAAAAACCCAAATACCTAAATGTCCTTCAATAGGGGACTAGTTAAATAAAATACAGTCAATAAAGATGATGGAATATTATGAAGCTGGTCAACTAAATAAACTATTTAGATCTATATGTACTGTTAATAAAAGATCTTCAAAAATATACTATTAACTGCAAAAAGCAGGTGAAGAACCAGTTCTCCCAGTTTCTATCCATAAAGTAACTACTCTTAACCAGTTTCTTAGTATCTTTCCAGATTAAGTCTATGCACATATACGCATCATAAATGGAGCAAAGTACAATGCCAGGATGACTAGTCAGTTGCAATAATCCATGCCTGTCATGATGGGGCATTACTAATATTTCCAAATGAGCTTTATTTCCCAGAATTATTAATGCATTTCTTTGTATCATAGAATATATTTATGAGGTGTTAGTTAATTATCATAGTTAACATAATATTTGAAATTACTTCATAATAGTAATTAACTTAAAGTGCTAGCAAAAATGTACAGCCCAAAATAATGACATGAGAATTGCCTCAATATGTTGTGCACTCATTCAACATCCAAAAGCTAATCATTGAGACTCTACTAGGTGCCAGGCACCATGCACTATACATCCACTCCAAGGATCCTACTCTTTCAATTATCTGAAGCAAAAGCTGTTGATGGTAAATGAGACACATAGGAAGAAACAATTTCCTCAGGTCCTAAATGGCCTCACAACCTCTAGAGTTCATGTACTCAAGAGTGTCCCGAAGCGATGTAGAAGAGTTAAGAGGTCCCTTAAGAACTTCAGTACCTGGAAATGACAGGCACAAGAGAATTTCCAGCTCCCCAAGGGAACCTCTACATAAGGCCTCTAAAAGGATCATTAAAACAACTACTGTACTCTTTCCAGAGAATGAAAATGCACTCCTATCCTACAAGGATCCAGAGGCTTACTAGAAAAACTATAATTTTTTATAAACTACAGGCAACATTTCAACTTTTCTGACCCACTGTTCTGAGTACATTCAGGCTGTGAGATCATGTATCCCAATATTTGGAAAAGACAGTCAATGAATGCAAGGGGCTTAAGGAAAGACAAAGTAAAGCCAATTAACTATAACACATTATAATCTACCCTTAGCAATAACCTGATAGACATTTTAGGAAATGTTTTTACTCTAATTTAATGGACCCCCAAGGTTTTTTTGTTTTTTAACTTTTCATTTTGAAATATGTTCAAACTTACAGGGCAGTTACAAAAACAATACAAACCCTATACAGAGAACTCTACAATACCTCTACCCACCCCCAGACCCAGTGTTGCAGTTGGGCAGTTTGATGTAATTATGAATTCCAAAAATATAATTGGATCATGCTTGTAAACTGATCTGTTAATCTGGGCATGATTAAGTTATAATTAGGGCGTTGACTGGGCCATGTCAGTAGGGCATTGAGCCCCACCCCTTGGTGGGTGGGGAATCAAATATAAAAGGCATGGCAAGAACAGAGTTGAAGCAGTTTTTTGAGAAGCAGTTTTGATGTTGAAGAAAAGGCCCCAGAAGAAGAGAAGTGAGCCTTTCGCCTGATAGTCTACAGCTGACCTTGTGTTGGTACCAGAAAAGCTAAGGCCAGAGAGAAACGCAGCCCCGGGAAGAGAGGAACACAAGAAGCCTGAACCCTGGCAAACGTCAGCAGCTGTCTTGCTCCAACACGTGGCAATGAACTTTGGTGAGAAGAAACTTAACGCTTTATGTCCTGGTATCTGTGGACTTCTACCCCAAATAAATACCCTTTATAAAAACCAACTCATTTTTGGTATTTCACATTAGCACCACTATACACCATGTCATTACCTTCACCAGAGGTCTTTATTTCTTCATGTGGTCTTATCTATTCTCTATTGTCCTTTCCTTTCAATCTGCAGAACTTTCTTTACCATCTCTTGTAGGGCCAGTCTAGTGGTGATGAACTCAGCTTATGTTTATCTGGGAATGTCTTAATTCCACCATCATTTTTGAAAGACAGTTTTTATATATATAGAATTCTAGGTTGGCAGTTTTTGCTTTCAGTACTTTAAATATATCATCCCACTGCCTTCTTGCCTCCATGGTTTCTGATGAGAAATTGGCATTTAATCTTGAGGCTCCCTTGTATGTGACATGTTGCTATTCTCTGCAGCTTCAGAATTCTCTTTATCTTTGGCATTCGAAAGTCTGATTAAAATATGCTGCAGCATGAGTCTATTTGGGTTTATCCTATTTGGAGTTCACTGAGCATCTTGGATATGTACATTCATGCCTTTCATTAAATTTGGAAAGTTTTGAACCATTTTTTCCTTGAATCTTCTCTCTTTCTTCTCCTTCTGGGACTCCCACAATGTGTATATTTGATGGCGTCCCACAGGTTCCTTAGGCTCTGTTCAGTTTTCTTCATTCTTCTTTCTGTTCCTCAGACTGATTTCAATTGTCTTATCTTCAAGTTCACTGATTCTGTCTTCTGCCAGCTCCAATCTGCTGTTGAACCCTTCAAAGTAATTTTTGTTGTTGTCCTTAGAAGCTATTTTAAATACCCTAATGGCTTTTTTCCCCTTTATTAGAGAAGTTGTAGGTTTACAAAACAATCATGCACACAATACAGGATTCCCACATACCACGCTATAAACACCTTACGCTGGTGTGTTACATTAGTTACAATTGATGATAGCAAATTTTTATAACTGTACTATTAACTATAGTCTGTGGATTAACTTAGGGTTCACTGTGTAGTGTACTTCCATGGATTTTTAAAAAAAATTTATTGTTATAATGTATACTTTCTAACATTTCCCTATTAATCATATTCAGATATATTTCAGTGCTGTTAACTATGTTCACAATGTTGTGCTAGCATCATCACCATACATTACCAAAACATTTCTATCATTTCAAACTGGAACTCCATACATTTTAAGTCTTAACTTCCCATTCTCTGTCCTCACCCCATCCCCCAGTAACCTTTAGTCTAGATTCTGAGTATGAGTTTGCTTATTCTAATTATGTCAAATCAGTGAGATGATACAATATTTGTCCTTTTGTGTCTGGCTTATTTCACTCAACATGATGTCTTCAAGGTTTATCCATATTGTCACATGTACTGGGATTCCATTCCCTTATACAACTGAACAATATTCCACTGTATGTTTATACCACATTTTATTTTACCCATTCATTGGATGATGGACACTTGGGTTGTTTCCATCTTTTGGCTACTGTGAATACCACCATGAACATCGGTGTGCAAATATCTGTTTGAGTCCCTGCTTTCAATTATTTAGGGTATATACTTACTAGTGGGATTTCTCGGTCATATGATAGTTTCTATACTTAGCTTTCTGAGGAACTACCAAACTAGCTTCCATAGTGGCTGTCAAACTAATTTTTAATTCTGTTACTGTGATCTTCAACTCTCTTTGGACCTTATCATAATTTCCTTCTCTCCACTGATGTTCTCTTCGTGTTCATCTATCCTCTTCTTGATTTCCTTTAGCTCTTTGAACATATTCAGGGCCATTTTAAAAATGTCTTTGTCTGTAACATACCATTACCTGGGAGAGTCTAACACTTTACTCTTTTCCTTTGCTTGGGCCATTATTTCCTATTTCTTTGTATGTTTTGTAACCTTTTGTTGAAACCTGGACATTTTGATATTTAAATGTGTTATCATTGAAATTTAGACTCTGTGGTATCTGTTCCTTAAACTTTAATCCAACTGTTTTAGTCTGCTGGGCTGCTGACAGCAATATACCAGAAATGGGTAGGGTTGTACAATGATGAATTATTGAATTATGACCTTACAGTTCTGGAGCTAAGAAAAATGTCCAGATCAAGGCATCATGAGGCAATGCTTTCTCCCTGAAGAATGGCTGCTGGCACTCCTGGACTCCTCTGTCACATGGCAAGTTATGTGGCAGTGTTTCCTGATCTATCCCTTATCGTCTGGGTTTCACTGCTTTCAGCTTCTGGCTTCTGTGGTTTCTCCTTCTCTTCATCTGAATTTCATTTTCTTAGAAAGGACTCCAGTAAGAGGATTAAGACCCATCCTGGCCCATGCCTTACTGAAATAGCCTAATCAAAAGGCCCTTAACCAAAGTAACCAAATCAAAAGGCCCTACTTAACACTAGGTTTACACCCACAAGAATGGATCAGTTTTCCAGGAAGGTGGCAGACTAGAAAGACATGGGTATCTCTTCTATCCTAGAAAAATAGCTAGAGGACACGCAGAAAAGGCCTGGAAAAAAATGTTCTAGGGTTTAGGACACCAGGGTAAGATGGACTCTGCCCATAAGAGAGAGAGGGGCAAAAGAAACGAATTGCATGGGCAAAACTGTGAGTTAAAATCCTTAGCGGCAATTACCGGCATCCTCCCCCACCCTATAGATACTTTTGAATTCTCAGTCCTCAGGGCCAGTGGATACAGACAAAGGGGGTCCCAGGGATCCACCTCCTCAGGAAAGGGGAGAAAGAGGGACAAAGCTAAGGCAGACAGCTTTTGACCCACAAATTTGGTCTGCTGTGTTCCATGAGCCCTTCCAGGCCAAGAGAGGTTGCGCCATTGTTTGCAGCGGGAGCCGGAACAGGACTAAAGGGATCCAAACCTCTCCATCTTCCTCTCTACTGACCAGGATTGGTTGTTGAGGACACAGAAGGGAGTGGAATTAGTTCCTACCTGGGAAAAGGGAGGAGGCTGCCAGGAGAGGTTGGAGAACTGTCTCTAGAAAGTTTGAATTACAAGGCTTTTAGCCTCCAAGGAGGATTCTCTATCACATAGATCTGGTCACTGTTGTCGCAATTACACTCCAACCATGCTTTGAACTGAGAGGGCTACTAAAGAGAGCCATCTGCTGGCGGACCAAGTAAGTGCACATGAGGAAATCAAAAGTAAAGAAGAGGGAAGCGGGTGTGGCTCAGTGGATAGAGCCCCCGTCTACCATATGGGAGGCCCGGGTTCGCAGCCCGAGGCCTCCTTGTGAGGGCACGCCGGCCTGAGCGGTGCGGTGGGCTGATGCAGCAACCTCACGGCAGGAAGCGGGTGTGGCGCAGTGGATAGCGCACCCGTTTACCACATGAGAGGCCCCGGGTTCGCTTCCCGGCGCCTCCTTGCGAGGGCAGGCCAGCTCGTGCGGCGCGTGGGCTGATGCGGCAAGACCTCACAGCAAGGGG
>JAQZBX010079870.1:0-13912 GCA_029593785.1 Cabassous unicinctus
GAGGTACTGGGGATTGAACCCAGGACCTCGTACATGGGAAGCAGGTACTCAACCACTGAGCTGCATGCGCTGTCCAATGAGAGAGTTGGTTTTTTCATTTTTGTTTGTTTGTTTTTAGGTGGTTGTGGGCATAGAACCTGGGACCTTGTATATGGGAAGCAGGTGCTCAACCACTTGAGCTACATCTACTCCCCCTTAATGTAACTTTTAAAATAATATTTGCCAAACATCTAAATATGCACACAAAACCACAGCCTTTAGTATCATCTAGGCCAGGGATCAAAAAACTTTTTCTGTAAAGGGCCAGATAATAAATATTTTTTTGCTTTGCAGGCATAAGGTCTCTGTCATAGCTACTCAGCTACCATTGTAGCATGGAAGCAACCCTAGACAATACGTAAATGAATGAGTGTGGATCTCTTCCAATAAAACTTTGTTTATAAAACCAGGCGGTGGCCTCTGATCATTACCAGTAATTCTCTACTCTGGGGAACTTTAAAAAAAAATTCAGTGGTTGGTGCCCACTCCTAAACCAATTAAATAAAAATCTTTTGAGTTGGGAGCCTAGGTATTAGAATTTTTGAAAAAACTTCCTAAATAATTCTACTACACAGCCAACATTGAGAAACACCTAAATTTTTGATCATGAAACTTTTACACGATTTTATGCCTCTCCAGCAGGAAAGCAAACAAACAAAGAAAAACTGATTTTTAATCAATATTGTGTCTTACAGTCAGGGAAATATCTTCCAAGTAAAGATCTTTTGAATCTAGCACATTCACTTGGGTATAGGAGTACCCTGGTTGTATACTCTTCACATGTTTGGTATTTTCTTCCTTCTTTCCTTGGCCTACCTAAACTTCTACATTTTGTGTTGTGAAAAACTAATGAAAATGATGTCCTTTAAAAAGGGGAGAGGATGTTGCTCTGAACTCAAAGCATTCATTGCCTGTCTCTCATTTGGCACTAATAGATATACAGCTGCCCTATTGTAAAATTCACAGTAGGAATAATCTTAGCTTTAGCCAGATTTACTTCTCATGATGAAGGAAGGGAGTTGAGAAGCTCTGAAAACAAGGAGTCTTTTGAAGCTGTTTTTGAGGCTGTAACTTTGATGGTTATAAACCTTCTATTATATCTAACTCTGAATTTAAAGAGGTAGTTAAAACTTTCTGACTATCTTAGGATACTATCTGATGTTACTTTTCCAAATTGGGAATATAAAATAAATTTAAGTATGATAAGGAGTACTTATTCTATCTGTAATTGGTTTTTGTGACTGGTATAAGGTAAAGATACAGTGACTTTTGTATCATGCCAATAATAACTTGTCTCAACATCTTTTATTGAATAGTTCATCCCCTCTCCCAGTGATCAGCAATGATAGCTCTGTCACTTACTGAGTTTCTAAATTTGCATGCATATGTTTCTGGGCTCTACTGGTCCGTTGGTCCATCCCTGTGCCAAAATCACATTGTTTTAATTCCTGTAGCTTTATAACAAGACTTGATATCCAGTGGGCATGTCTTCTTCACTCCCCATTCTTCTTCCAGAGTAATCTAGGCATTCTTGACCCTTAATTTTTCCATATGTGTTTTATAATCCTCTTGTCACATTCCATGAAAAATTCTGATGGGATTGCATATTGAATCTATTGTATAACTGGAGAAAATTGCCATCTTTACATAATTGAATTTCCTTCTCCACAAATATATATCTCCATTTATGTCTTTTTAAAATATCATTCAGAAGAGTTTTATAATTCTCTAAAAAGCCTTTTTAATCTTTTGTTAGTGTTATTTTTGGGTATCTTAGATTTTTTTACTATTGTAATTTTTAAACTATTTTCTCTTTGTTGTGTGTGAAAAAATGCAGTTGACTTTGTATATGATTTTGCAACGGCAACCTTCCTAAATTTATATTAGTTCTAATATTATTTTCTATAGATACTTTGTTCTTGTCTTCAGTGGTACCATCTGAAACCATTTTGTTTCTTTTTTCTGACGAAAATATAGTGTTGAATAGCAATGGTGATAATGGGTCTCCTTGTCTTATTCCTGATTTTAAAGGGGATGCTTCCAACATTTTACCACTTATGATGCTTCTTGTAGGATTTTGGTTGTTACCCTTAATCATGTTAAGGACATTCCTTTCCGTAGTTTACTAAGTTTTTATCCTAAATGCTTGCTGGATTTTATCAAATGATTTTTTTCTGCCCCTATTGATCATATAATTTTCTCCTTTAATCTGTTAATGCAGTGAATACTATTAATTAATTTTCTAATCTTCAGTCACCACTGCATTCCTGGGATAAACCTATCTTGGTCATGATGTGTGTGTTTGTATGTATGTGTGTTTAATGCTTTGTTGGATTCAAGTTTGTTAATATTTTGTTTAGGATTTTTGCATCTTTGTTCATGAGTGAGATTTGCCTGTAATTTTACTTTTTTGTACTGTTCATGTCTGATCTCATATTTAAGTTTATACTTTAAATATTTATATATACACACATAGCATATATGTAAATATAATATTCAATATATTGTATATATATACAATATAACATATAAAGTATATGGATATTGTATTATTATTAAAATAGTACAGTATAGAATAATATGTTGTAACATGTATATATACAGTGTATATATGTGTGTGATGTGTACAACATATATCTCATATATAGAATATTATATATGTATAGTAGTATACTATATTATTGAAATAGTCACCTGTTTTCCAGCTTTAACACTTGATCTCCATATAGTCTATTCTCAGTGCAACAACCAGAATGGTAATTTTAAACCATTAGTTGTGTCATATTATCTCACAACTCTTCATTGGTTTCCCAGTCACTCTGAGTAAAAGCCAAAATCATCACAATGGCTTTAGATGACTTTAAACACTCAGGCCTCCTGTTAAATTTCTGATCTCTTATTCAACATATGTTTGGTTATTATCAATCTCCTCACTAGACTGTGATAAAGGCAGGGATATTTGGCTGCTTAGGTCCTAGAATAGGACCTAAGGCACAGTTGGTGCTCAGTAATGATTGTGTATTAGCTTCATAAAGTGAGTATGGAGGGCTATTTTCTTTCAAGAAACCAGTGGGCCTGGTGTTTTCTTCATGAGAAGATATTTAACAACTGGCCAATTTCTTTAATAATTGCAAGAGAAAATTAAAAATTTCTGTTTGTTCTCTATATTGTGGCACTTTAAAACATGGCCTCAAAATTCACCTCCCATCAAGAGGTGAGGTCCTTGCTCAGTGAACTCTAAACAGGATAAACCCAGATACACCCAAACCGTACCATGGTAAAATCAAACTGTTGAATGCCAGAGATAAAGAGGGAATGCTGAAAGCTGCAAGAAAAAAGCAATGTGTCACATACAAGGGAGCCTCAATGAGATTAAGTGCCATGGAGGCAGAAAGGATGACATATTTTAAAGTACTGAAAGCAAAAAAAATTCCAACCAAAAATTCTATATCTGGCAAAACTGTCTTTCAAAAATGAGGGAGGAATTAAGATATTCCCAGATAAGCAAAAGCTAAGAGAGTTCATCTCCACTAAACTAGCCACACGTGAAATGCTAAAGGGAATTCTGCAGGTTGAAAAGAAAGGACAGTAGACAACTGACTGAAGCCACATGAAGAAATAAAGATCTCTGGTAAAACTAAATATGGGTAAATATAAATACCATTACTCTTGTATTTTTTATTTCTAACTCCATTTTCTATTTCCTACAGGATCTAAAAGGCAAATGCATAAAATGTGATGATAAATCAATGGTTTGGGACTCATAATGTATAAATATATAATTTGTGACAAGAACTACATAAAGGTGGGGGGTGGAGGGGTATAAGAACATGGGTTATGTGTGCTATTGAAATTAAGTTAATATCAAAGCAAACTAGATTGTTATAGATTACGGATGTTAAATTTAAGTCCCATAGTAACCACCAAGAAAATATCAAAGAATATGCATACCCATAGATACAGAAAATGGAGTACAGGTTACTAGGGGTCGGGGGCAGGGGAAATGGGGAGTTCATCCAAAATGTGTGTAGGGTTTCTGTTTGGAGTGAAGGGAAAGTTCTGGTAATGGATGGTGGTGAGGGTACTGCAACATTGCGAATGTAATTAATGCCATTAAATGGTATGCTTGGAATGGGTTGGGATGGGAAGATTTATGTTATATATGTTTCCACAATTAAAGAAACGAAACAAAAGATAAATTGGAGATAATGACCATTAAAATGCAATACATGATACTGGATGTTATCTAAGAATGGAGGAGAAGAAAAGGCTCAAAAGGACATTATTAGGGCATAAGAAAAATTAGTATGTAGAAAGTAAGCTTTGTATCAGTGTTGAACCTGATAACTGCACTGAATGTGGCTACATAAATGAGCATTCTTGTTTGTAGAAAATGTACATAGAAGTATGATGTGTTCAAGGAGTTTGATATGTTCAAACTGCTCTCAGATGTTCAGAAAATAGACGAAAGAATGATACACAGAGGTGACAAAAATGCTAAAATTGATGCTTCTGGGTTTCTGGGATTGTGGGGTTATGTTGGAATTCTCTGTATGGGATTAGTATTGTTTTTTCAACTGTCTTGTAAGTTTCAAATTATTTCAAAATAAGTTTGTTTTGTTTGTTTGTTTTGTTTTTTTAAAGTAGTTATACCACCTACAAAAGAGAGGTGAGGTCTTTGTCCCCTCCCCTTGAATCTAGGTGCTGTGACTGCTTTGCCAGGAGTCCAGCTGAAGTCATGCCAATGCCATTGTATGTCTCCGAGCTTTAAGAAACTGGCCGCTTTCACTTCCTCTCTCAGGGTGCTTACTCTTGGAAACCAGCCACCTTTGGGAAGGAGCTGAGAGATAGGACAAACTTACCACCCATGTGAGTGACCCATCTTGGGAGTGGGTCCTCCAGCACTGGTCAAGCCAAACCAACTGATGCTGCGTGGGGTAGAGACGAACTGTCCCCATTCAGTTTGCTTGGATTTTAGATTCTTGAGCTAAATAACTGATTGCTGTTATTTTAAGCCACTAAGTTTAGGTCGTTTGTTAGGCAGCAGTAGATAATTGGAACAGATTTTGTTGCCTGAAAATGGGATGTTGCTGTTTACAAAAACCTAAAATATGTGTACTTGGCTTTGGACTAGGCAGTGGACAGAGCCAGAAGGGCTTTGAGAAAAGTGTTAATGAAAGTTTAAAGGAGCTCAAGGAGAGTGTAGTGGAAGCCTAAAGAGCCTCGAGGAGCATGTTAGCTCAGGCATAACAGGCCTTGAAGAAGCTGTCTTTTAGGGCTTAAAGGATAGTAAGGAAAATGTTACTGAAAGCTGGAGAAAAATTCTTCATTTTTGTGGCACAAAGTTTGGCAGCACTGTCGCCTGAAGTAATGTGGAAAACAGGAAATGTGCATAATCAACTTGACGATCCGGCAATAGGAAACATCACCTGACTTCATCACACTGCTTTTGATAAAACGTGATAAGAGAGAGATGCACTGAAGAACCGACTATAACGTGTGAAGGAGCCAGGACTTGCTGGATTTGAAAATAAGTGTCTTTCTCATTCCCTGCATCTCCAGACATCACAAGATTCTCAAAATAAAGGCTTTGGGCCTAGATCTAATCATGGTATCAGAGTGGTCAACTTTCTAGTTTGCCTGGAATTTTTCCTGGGCTTAGTACTGAAATTCCCACAAGCTCCAGAAAATTCTCAGGTACATGGAAATGTGACATTTTTTTCAGCCCTCCTCACTCTTCTTATTTTCTAACTTTAATTCAGTATTGCTGACTGCAGGATTCTTTTATTAAATAGATATGAAAAGAAAGTCAAGATTGTATATTTGATACAATAATTGCATTTATGTACTTCTAATTAATTTGTTATTTTATATTAATAGGATAAAGGCTTTGTAAATTACTATGGACCGCAGAGATTTGGAAAGGGAAGGAAAGTTCACACAGACCAAATTGGATTGGCTTTGCTGAAAAATGAAATGGTATAGATTTTTAAAAATATGATCTTGTCTGTTTTTGTCAATTGTGCTTATTACCTGTTTCACTAATTGTAGCCAACCCCTTGCTTTTCCAACCCCAGCATATAAACACATGTATACACACATACACAACATATATTATGCCACTGAGGATTTATTGAGCAGTTGCCATATTCTTGGTACTGTATTACAAGAAATCAAACTATGAAATGTTCGTGTGTTTAATACTTATTTGAGACTTGACAAGAATTGAACAACACTCACCAGATTCTCACTGAACAGAATAGCGGATTTAGAATTATGTGTAATGAAACTTAAACCTTGTAATCTGAGAAATCAGGTATCAGGTGATATAAAACAGGAATTCTCCCAAGGCCAGAGACTAAAAGTGAGTGTAGCCCAAGAGGAACAACAAATTCGGAGACATAAAATCTGACTAGTCTCAAGTGAAATTGAAAATGCGTAGGAAGCCAGATTTTCCCCATAATCTTATTCCATTTCAGTGGAATAGAGTACACATAGTGGAAGAAGACTACAAAACTGGAAAAAATATATATTCAAGCAAATGTAAGTTATTCATATGATGGTGTCATGCTCACTCATTTGTATTCCAGTTTGGTTTCTTGAGGGGAAGAGAAAGGAATAGAGTAAAAGAACTTGTGGGAAACACTGTGCATGGCAACATCATCTGATATGGGAAAAAGCAGGAAAGCTGCTGTTTTAGGCCATATCTGGAAATTTAAGTAGTTCTGAGCTTCACATATCAAGAGGGATTTTAACAAATGGAAAATAACTGAGTTGATAAAATGTCTAGAAATCATGTTGATGAGAAATGATTAACTGAATAGTTGTTCTGTCTGAAGAGGAAATTAGCTTATATTAGAAATTTTGTCATATGGAAGAATAATTTAGTATTGGGGTCTTTGGGAGGCAGCTTTCTACTTAAGTTCCACTGTCTGCCAAATATGTTACTATAGGCAGGTAACTTAACTTCTCCAAGCCTCTGTTTCCTCATCTGTAAAATAGAGATAACATGAAAGTTTACAAGACTTTTGGTAGGATTAAATGAAGTAATTTTTGTGAAAGCACCTAGTGCAGTCCCAGGCAAGTAGACAAGTGCTCAAAAATTAGACTGACTCTTAATTCTCTGCGCTTTTACAAGGGTAAAAATTCAAAGGGCCAGGTTTTAGCCTCATGTAAGAAAGACATTTCTAACAGTTATCCAAAAGAATGGGCTTCTTCCCCCAAGAAACTGGAGTTTCCCGTTTCTCACAGCAGTTAAGCAAAAGCTAGGTGGAGTGGTCATGCTACCACCTCTTCAAACTTCAGATTCCATCCTCCTGAATTTTTTTCTCAACTCTGCTATGGTATTGGTTATCTCTTGCTGCAAAAGCCCAAAACTTGGAGGCTTACAACAACAAACATTTATTATTTCACCCAATCTGGGAGTAGCTTAAGTTGGTTCTGGTTCAGGGTCTCCCATGAGGTTATAGTCATACTGCTGGCTGGGGCCGCAGTCTCTGCAGACTTGACTGGGGCTGCTTCCAAGCAGCCTCCAAGCATACTCACGTGTCAGGAGGCTTCAGTTTCTTGCCATAGAGCTACCCACAGCCTAGCTTCCCCCAGAGTGAGGAGTCCAAGAGTGCAAAAAAGCGAGAGAGAGACCAAACCAGAAGCCAGAATGTCTTTTATGACCTAATCTCAGAGGTAACATACCTTTACTTCTGGTTGTATTACACTGGTCACACAGACCAACTCTGATACAGTGTAGGAGGGGACTGCACCAGGGTGTGAGTGTCAGGAGGCAGGAATCATTGACAGCTACCCATAAGGGTAGCTCCCAAGATAGAGAGCCATGCTTTCTTTGCTTGAAGCATTACTCCCCACCTTTACGTTCTTTATGTCTCAATTTAAATATTCTCATCCCCAAGATGAAGTGAATTTTGCTTATCTTGTGATCCCACAGCATCCTGCACTTTCCCCCTTTTAGGTTTTATTACATTTTATGTTATTACTTCTTTAATTTTTTTCCAGTAGATGGTGAACTTGGGTAGAACAGGGCCATGTTTCTCTTGCTCAGCTGTCAACTGCTAGTACCCCTATGTGGTGCTTAGCATATGGGAGATGCCTAATAATATTTATTTGAATGAATCAGTTCTTAACAAATATCTGTTGAATGAATGAATATTGTAAGAGGAGACTGAGTGGGCTATTGATATTGAATGACCAATTTTAAGATCCTTTCCTACTCTAAGACACATACTTAGAATTAAATCCCAGTGCTAGAGACAGTGATAAAATATAGGACCTAGGTTATTTAAAAAAAAAAACACATTAAAAAAACACATCTTTTAATCTATTTAGTGTTCAGAAGAAGATATTAAAGTTGGCAATCTTTTTTTTAATGATGTTGGCAATTAGTTTTGAGACCAAAGAATTCAGGGAGTTGTGAACATGAATGAAATTTTCATGGCTTGACATTCCTCTATGCTTGTTTCTCCCCCTTTTCTTGTGTGTGTGGGTCAAGTTTGAGTATATGTGTCATTACTTTACACTTGTGTCCATAGCTCGGTGCTATAGGTAAAGAATGATGGAGAATCATGGAAGTAATGGGGAAGTACTTTTTGCAGTCCATAATATTTTAAATCTCTATAAAATCGATGTGTACAGAAGTTTTATTTCTAAATTTAATATGGACTTTAATTTTTGAAAGCTTAAAAATAAAATTGCATCAAATATTTGTTAAATGCCTATTCTTTTAAAATGCAAGCAATTTGCATTCTTAAAAAGTAATTTGCCATTTTTATTAACGTATGTTTGCTTGATTTTTAAAGGTGAGGGCTGTAAAATTATTTCTTACACCAGAAGACTTGGATGATCCTGTAAATAGAGCAAAGAAATATTTTCTTCAAACTGGTATTTAAAGGTTTCTTTACCTCATACTAGCCATGCAGATATATAATATAAATGTTATGTCAGAAGGAGGGCAATCATTGCAACATAAATGTGATTAGAAATAGATTGTAATGCATTGTGCATTTAATCATTTTATTAATGTCCAAGGTTATTTTGTGATATTTGATACTTTGTGCATTGTTTTCTATCTAGTTGTCATTTAGTCCTGACTGTCAATTTTGAAAACTTTATGTCAATATGATGCTATACATGTAGAATGCTTAATGGGAGACACTAAAGAAAAGTGGTTACGAGTATGGGTTCAAGTCAGACTGCCTGTGATTAATTCTCAGCTCTAGTACTTCCAAGTGAATGGTCTTGGGCCAGTGATTTAACCTCACTGTATTAGTTTTGTCATCTGTAAACTGAAGCTAATAATGGTCGCTAAAAGACTGATAGGATGTTTAAATAAGTTATTAATATGATGTTCCTAAAATAGTGCCCAGCACATAGTAAATACTGGATAAGTATTGTTTGTATTTAAATAATAGTAATAGCAACCATACCACTATAGGTTCATTCATGACATTCAAATAGCTAATCTACATACATTACATAATGAAATTCATTTACATTGAAATAAAGGGCATCTGTTTTTAATGTACATATTAAACATGTAATTATTTACAGGAGAGTAATACTTGTTATGCCGCACCACAATACCTAAACGGTATGGGCCTTTCTAATTGTTATGAATAATCTAACTAATACTAAATAAAATTCAAAATGACTTATTTTTAATGTCTGTTGTAGAGTTGCAGAAAGATTATTTCCTTATGGCAATGATTCTTAAACTATGACATGCATAAGAAATACCTGGTACATTTATACTATGCCAATTCCAAGACCCTGCTTGAATAAACATCTTTGTGGTGAAATCCAATAATCTGCATTTTAAAAAGCATCCTATTAGTGAGGCCTAATGGTATACTTGACAGATCCAGTTCTCAACTTTTTCTTATTCGAAAAATTCTGCCTGTAAATGTCCCTAATAACTCTTTAAAAATCTCTAGCCCTCACAATCTCAGCAGTTTATTTAATCTTTGTATGTTTTTGCAAGTCATCTGCAAAGCTAAACTGCAATTTAGCTTATCTCTATTGTAGAGTAAGGAACCCTGGCAAGCCATTGCTAATGTACTCTTTTTCTCCCTCCCTCCCTCCTCCCTCTCTTTCTCTCTTTATCTTTCTCTCTCTCCCCTCCCCCCCCTTTCTTTTCTTTTCTTTCACAGAGAAAGTAAAAGGAAGACCATAAGCTTAATGAGCTCTCTTACTTAAAAAACAAAACTCCTCAGGCATAGCTAGGTTTAACAGATGGTGCTGAGCATCATCTTCACATTCGTGCTTATGAGATAGCACAGGTCTCTTGTCTCTCATTTAGAGAGCATAACAAAGGTCTTTAGAACTGGCCTTTAAATAAATGTGACCGATTTCCTTTTTATTTCAGAGGATGCTAAAATCACACTTTCAATGATGCCTGAATTCAAAGTTCGAGAAAAAGCATTGTTGGAGTCATTGCATCGCTTTGGCATGACAGAGGAAGGTTGTATCCAGGCTTGGTTCTCATTTCCCCATTCTATGCGCATATTCTACGTTCATGCATATAGCAGCAAAATTTGGAATGAAGCAGTGTCTTACAGACTTGCAGCCTATGGATCAAGGGTAGTGGAGGGTGATTTGGTCTGTTCAGATGAAGATATTGTTGATGAACATTTCCCAAGTAATAAAGTAAGTATCATTTTATCAAAGTTTTCCAAGAGTAGTTGCCATACCAGAAGTGTTAGTTTCCAGGAGCTTTTATTCATAAATTTTTTAGATTAAATGTGTATAAAATGTGAGATTGCCATGTACCACCCTATTATTAACACTTTGCATTGTGTGTTGTTTGTTACAATTGATGAAAGCACATTTTTACAATTGTACTATTAACTATAGTCCATGATTTAACTGAGGGTTCACTGTTTGTGTTGTTCAGGTCCATTGTTTTTTTTTGTTTGTTTATTCAAGTAACATATAAACAATCTAAAATTTCCCCTTTTAACTACATTCAAATATAATTCAGTGCTCCTAATTACATTCACAATGTTGTGCTACTGTCACTGCCATCCATTACCAAAACTTTTCCATTGTCCCAAATAGAAATTCTGTACCATATTTTAGAGACAATTAAAACTAAAGATATGTTTTATGTTTTACTTATATTTGCTCATCTCCTCTTTCTACTTTGCTGTGAGCTGGGGCTTGAGATATGTCAGCAAATGGAAAGAAAAAATGATATGAAGGGAATGGCACAAAAGTAGTAAAGCGTCTTTAAAAAACACATTTAAAAAATTATAAAATAATGCATCAAAATGTCCCCTTTGAAAAAATCAAACCATTATTGATGAGGCTGATGTCCTTCCACCAGCCTATTGTGATTCCCTCCCCTGCTTCCAGAGAATCTACCTTTGATGTTTGGCATATGTCCATCTAGACCTTTTGCTTTGTACATAAAATATTCACAGAAAAGATATTTCTTGTGCTTCTTTTATCTCAGTGTGATTTCATAACTTCCCTTTTCCCTCTCCACAATGTCTTAGAGATCTATCCATATTATAACATATAAATCCAGCTTATTCCTTTTAACTCTTGTATAGTTTTTGATAGGTATATTGAGTTTTATTGAGCCAATATCTTCCCTTTTTTCTTCTTGGATGGACTTTTAATGTTTATAGGACTTAAGAGTATACAGGAGAAAATTGAGGAAGAGTGCCTGGCCTTTTCCCAGACGTCTTGGGTCTAGATATTTAAAAAGACATTTTGGGATAGATAAGAATAGTTGTTATATAGTATACATTTTATACATTAATGACAAGACTGAAGAAAACCGGCTAATACAAGAATAAACATCTGAGTTCTTTAGGAAGATGTGATGATATCTTTATTGAAATGAAAAGAGAAGTTTCATTATTGACTTAATGTATATATAAGAATGATTTTGGATTTATTTGTAGTACTATATTAAAAAAAACAACAAAACTTGATCCGTTCCTTCCCTGTCCAACTAGTATTTTTAACTTTGTGTGTTTGGACTAAATGAAACTGGATTCTGTAAATCATGCGAGGAAATTCATTTTATTATATATGTATGTTAATTTTTAATTTTGAAATACTTTCAAACTTGCAGGACAGTTGAATAAATAATACTAGTCCCATACAGAGAACCCCAACATATCCCTACCCCCACCAGAGGTACAGATCCACCAATTTTAACATTTTGTCACATTTATCATTCCTTCTTTTGTCCCTTCCATTTCCTCCCTCCCCTCTCTTCTCTTTCCCTCCCTTTCAATCTGTTATCTATTGCCTTTTCCTTTCAACCTGCAAAGCTCTTTAACATCTCTTGTAGGGCCAGCCTAGTGGTGAGGAAGTCCCACAGCTTTTTTTAAAACTGGGAATGTCTTATTCCGTCCCTCATTTTTGAAAGACAGTTTTGCTGGGTGTAGAATTCTTGTTTGGCAATATTTTGCTTTCAGCACTTTAAATATATTATCCCACTGCCTTCTTGCCTCCATGGATTCTGCTGAGAAATCGGCACTTAATCTTATGGAGGCTTCCTTAAATGCGACACATTCCTTCCTTCTTGCATCTTTCAGAATTCTTTCTCTATCTTTGGCATTTGACAGTTTGATTATAATATGATGTGGTGTGGGTCTGTTTGGTTTTATCCTGTTAGGAATTCATGAGTATCTTGGATGTGTATATTCATATCTTTTGTTAAATTTGGGAAGTTTTCAGCCATTATTTTAAAAAATATTCTCTCTCCTTTCTCTTTTTCTTCTCCTGGGATTCCCACAATGTGTAGATTGGTGTGCTTGATGATGTCCCACAGGTTCCACAGGCTCTGTTCACTTTTCTTCGTTCTTACTGGTCCTCAGACTGGGTGATATCAATTGTCTTGTCTCCTAGTTCTCTGACTCTTTCTTCTGCCGGTTCTAATCTGCTGTTCCTCTAGGGATTTTAAAATTTCTGTTACTAAGGTCTTCAGCTCTGTTTAGTTCCTTTTCATAATTTCCATCTCTTTATTGATATTCTTTTTGTGTTCATCTATTGTTTTCCTGATTTCCTTTAGTTCTTTGTCCATGTTTTCCATTAGTTCTTTGAACATATTTAGGATCTTTTTTTTTCAAGTTTTGTGTCTGGAATGTCCCAGGGGTCCTCCTCATTGATGGTTTCTAAATATTCTCCTTTTCCTGGGCCATCACTTCCTGTTTCTTTGTATGCTTTGTAGTCTTTGTTAAAACCTGGACATTTTTGTATTTTAATGTGTTATCATTGGAATTTAGACTCTGAGGCATCTGATGTTTTTTTTATTTTATTTATTTTTTTAATGTATTTTTAAATTTATTTTTAAAAGATATTTAGATTACATAAAATGTTACATAATAAAATATAAGGGATTCCCATATGCCCCACTCCCCACACCTCCCACTTTTCCCCACATTAACAACTTCTTTCATTAGTGTGGTACATTCATTGTTATTGATGAACATATTTTGGAGCATTGCCACTAAGCATGAATTATAGTTTACATTGTAGTTTACACTCTCTACCACTCAGTTCTGTAGGTTATGGCAAGATATATAATGGTCTGTATCTGCCATTGCAATATCATTCAGGTCAATTCTGTTTTTAAGGTCGTATCCAGCTACTATCATAACAGAGCTTTCCTTGAATGCCAGGAGCTAACAACAACAACAAAAACAAGGGAAAAGAAAAAAAAGAAAACTCCTTTCCCAGCTTTGCAGATTCACTTGTGCAGTGTCCTTTACCTTCAGAGCTTTTTTTGTACAGTGAGTTCAGAGAATAGCTCAAGGCCAAAGTGCTGGGGCTAGTGTGGCTCTGTGGTTTTCCCTCCATACAAGGTCCAGGGTTCAATCCCAGCCCCGGTACCTCAAAAAAAAAA